>MU784144.1:0-19267 GCA_026770625.1 Nicotiana glauca | reverse complement strand
CACCCACCCAACACACACACACACAAAACTTCTCCCATGATTGTGCCCTAGTATGAAAAATCATCCAGGTACTATTGATGGATTTTGATGTCTTGTTCAGCTTCCATTAACTTAGTGCCTTGACCAAGGAGACAATGTTATCATATGTGGATATTCAAGTTCTTCTTTTGGCCATATCAGTATTTCAATTCAATGGCTAACCTTGTAATAATTTTCCATGTAGAATTTGACTAGTGTGACTTTTATCACCTCCGTGCTGTCACTTTAGGTTGGAGCAGAGGTGGATTGAAGTTTCAGTTGATACCCAAGTGGATGCTCTCATCGATGCTGTGAAAAATGGAGATTCTATGGTAGATAGTGTTTCTGGGGTGCTCCGAACCATGGTCTTTGCAAATACTGTTGAGGCTGTGGAAGCTGTTGCTAAAATCTTGACAGGAGCAGGGCTTGAATGTTTCCGCTACCATAGTGATAGCTCTTTGGAGGAGCGCACACAGAATTTACTTGATTTCCAGCAGAAAGGTGGTGTTTTTGTGTGCACGGATGCTGCCGCGCGTGGTCTTGACATTCCAAATATTTCACATGTTATTCAGGTTTGTTTTCTAGTGAATAAATTGTTCTTACATAATTTAGTTTCTGCTTGTCCTTTGATGCATGACACTGTGGTCTAAATAATGAAATATGATGATATCATTTTTCTTTATGAATTTCTGCCCCATACACACCTTATTGATGTGACCGTCACTAAAAAATGGTGCTTCTGCATTATATTGCATTTGCTAATTGGCTACTTACATCGATTATATTAGTAGAATTACTTAAATGTACTTGTTGGGACCAAAAACTTAAAACATCTTACCTGAAGGCCCATAAAAATGAAATTGTCAAAAGATTTCATCTCCTTTACAACTTATGTTAATTAGTACTATTTGATAACATGTTTTCCCCCCTCAATTGGTTTTTAATAAGTTTGTTTTTCCTCTCATTTTAGGCGGAGTTTGCCACGTCTGCTGTAGATTTTTTGCACAGGGTTGGTCGTACAGCGAGAGCAGGCCAACCTGGCCTCGTTACAAGTCTCTATAGAGAATCAAACTGTGATCTCGTTGCTGCCATTCGTCATGCAGAAAAAATTGATGAACCAGTGGTAAGTTCTGGATCTTATAATCCTTTAAGGTCAATAAAATTTAAGCTATAGAGAAAAAGAAACTAGCACAGTAATTAAGAGAAGCCTATGTCAGATGGTTAGCAGCTCAAATAGGTGGTTACCAAAGTATAGCTTTCATATCTTTCAACGATAGAAGCAGTGGCGGAGTTAGGATTTTAATCTTATGGGTTCGGGATTATAATCCTTTTAAGTTACTGGGCTACATTAATAATTTGTACATATTCATTGGATTTCTTAATGCAATTACAAGGTTTGAACAAAAGCTATTGAGTTCGGCCGAACCCGCAACCAACATTGTGGCTCCGCCCCTGGATAGAAGTGCGTCTGATTCTTATTGTTCTCTAATGCTCTAGATAATACATGCAAAAGTTGCTTGTGCGTCACAATTTAAGCTTCTCAAGAGACACTTTATGTACTCTTTTTGCAAGAATGAATTCAAAGAGAATTACTTTTATAGTTATGAATATTAAATTGATATCTTTCCCCTATGTAAATACAGGAGAAGGCATTTAGCAGGAAAAGGAGCTTTCGCAACAAAATCAAAAAAAGAGGCAGAGAAGCTTCCCCCATGAGGTGAAGATGTTCTGATTTTGACTTTGTAACATCTTTTTGCATTTGTTTCTCACACAGGTTGTATTTTATTGTAATATCCTTAGACAGTAAAAGAAATTAGTGCAGAGTATTTGAAAGTTTTCACATGATCAGTTCTCTTATTCGTGGTTGTGAAGCAGGAAACTGTTTGATCAAGAAAACAAGAAAGAAAAGGAAACAGAGGTTGAATAAAAAGATCATGCAAACAGTAATGTTTTAGGATGAAGACCTGAAGTTCAAATTCACAACATAACGAGACCCATAATCGCGACGTGACAAAATCTAAGATATTTTAAAAAAACAATATATGGAAAAACTCGGAAAATTGAGTTTTTTGATCAGAAAATTTGTAAGACCAACATTCTGCCAACCATCTGTTTGCAACAAATTTTCGTAAGACGAAAAATAAACTGCAACAAAAATAATATAAAGAAAAAGAGATTTTATTGATAAATATTTGTGAGTACAACTCTATGCATCCCTTGATTCTCTTTTCTAAAATTCTCCGTGATTCGAGGGCTTGAGAAGCGTCTTTCTCGAATGTAGGATGATGCAGACCTCCTTGTGATGTATTTAATCGCCAAGAACGTCGAGCAACACTTTGTTGTTACGGTTTGATCTCCGGGAAGAACTCCGTTGATCACTCCTTTGTTGAAGAACTAAGCACTTGATGATTGATCTCTATGTTTGTGGATGCCCTCACCAATTGCGGAATGCTCTTCTCCCACTCTGAATGTTCCTTGAGAGTTATGTAAACCCTCTATTTATAGTTGTAGAGGATGGACAATCAAGCTACGTAAGAACTCTCTTGCTTGATTTTGATTGGCCCATGTCATTTTAGCCACTTGGCGACTTGTGGTTGGTTCTTGCTTTTTGACTTGGATTGCCACATTATTTAACACGTGGCATCACCTTATTGGCCTGGAGTTTGACTGGATTATGCCATGTCACATGGCATAAGTATGGGCCTTAAGATGAAATGGACCTTGGGCCTGAAAATAATAAAATGGACTTGTTTAATTTGCAAAGCCCAAATTAATTATTTAACCCAATTGAATTTAATCCAATTTTATATGGATCGGACCCAATAAATTTTATACGTCTACAGATGCCCCCTACTTCAAGATTTGTCGAAGTGTAGGCTTGCTGAAACGAAAGGCGAGACTTGAAGTACTGACGAATGTTGATATTTTTGTTTTAGCACTTGTGGCGACTTCTATCGGTCAAATCCGAAAACTTTTATCCAGTTGCACCTTTATGTGAAGTGCTAAATACAAGCTCCAAGCAAACACTAACTTTCCAATACTTCGGTTGTCGAACACGCGCGCAATGTAATTTGGTTTGAAAGTAGCTATTACAAACTATGGTGATTGAAATTTTTTTGCAAATTATAGACAACTTTCCATGTTTGTCTCACGCTAGGCATATTTCCCTTTTCACCAAGAGCAAACAAGGAAAATAAATGCGTAAATTCCATACATGTTAATGTAATTTAGTTTGAACAAAACATTCCATATTTGTCTCTTTACCAAAAGCAAACAAGGAAAATTACGTTACTCCTCTTTTCCTATTTACCAAAAGCAAACAAGGCAAAAATCACGTTACTCCTCTTTTCCTTTTTACCAAAAGCAAACAAGGAAAAATATTTTTTGACCTTGTAAGGAAAAGGTAACGTTTTTTCTTCTTCTAGGATGCTAACTTTTTGTTTTGTTCACTTATAACTCACACTTTGTTAGATCCTTTTCCAAACATGGCATGTATTGTGTAAGATTCATTATTAACTTTGCCATAACTTGCATTGTATCTTAATATAGAAACATCTCGACCAATTCAATTCACACCTATTTAAGCAACCATCCTTTGGTGTATGTTTTCATGGTGCAAAATTCTTGGAGAGAAGCTATTTGCCACCTTTGCGCACTTGCAGTGAAATATTCACATCTTGCCATAGGAGAGTCCAAATCAAGGGCAGCCTAATTCTATAGAAAGCATACTTAGGGTGAGGCAACGATTTTAAAAAAAAATCAGATCTAAACTCCTTCTGGATCAGCTGGAGTTAAATTTCGAAAATCATCTACTCGTCTGGCCTGTAAAGCTGATAGCATCGCACATTCTCGCAAAAGGAATCATTCTATGGTGTGCAAGCATCGAAAGCACAAGCTGCTTGATTCTGATAAAACAAGACACGGAGGGATGTAACATATCCAAGAACCGGAGCAAAAATCCTTCTGTACCATCTTAGGTAATGTTTTTAATTTTTGTTTCAGGTGCTGCCACGTTGATCTTTTGGCTTTGCGCGTCTTCATGAGAAACTTCATATCATGGAGTAGGAACGTCGGAATCACGAGAGGTTTGCGGCTACAGAAACTAGACTCGGAGTACTGCAATATACCAAAAATTTGGATTCAAATTCGCATTGTATTATCACAGGTGAGCTTTTTAAACTCGGTCCAAGTTCTGCCGCACTCGACATTTCAGTTTTGCATGCTCTTGCTAAAAAAATATATATCTCAAGATGGGAGCATCCGAACTACGAGCTGTTTACACCGTTGGTAAGAAGACTCGGTGATAGACAACATCTATAAAAGTTGAAGCTCCAGCCCTTTTGATCCAGATGCAACCAATCTTTGATCGATCAAGTGCCGAAATCGCGAGGATTGTTCGGGCAACATACTTCTTTTTCCCCCTTTTCTTTTGTTGCAAGCTCGGAGATGCTCCCCTCTTTTTTTTTGTAGGTTCATGAAGGGTACGATCCATCGATATTTGACGGAGAAGTGCACGTCACAATACTGACCATCCGTATTGAAGCGTTGTGTCATTGACACCGATTCTTGTTGCTAAGTGAAAGCTTCATGCCGTTGTCTTTATTGCTTGTGCGTGGCTGGTGGAACTGCAGGTTTTAGATACTCAACGACCTAACTCATGATCGAGGCTAGAGATTAGCGAGGCTCCCAAATTTTAACTTCCCTTTCCATGCCGATTTGGAAAATCCTTGATGTCCATCATATCGAATCGAAGCGTTGTTCTACTGGAATCGTATCAGTAGAAGCAGAAATGTCGTGCTATGGCACCAATATCCATTAATCGAGCTGCTCGTCGTGCTACTTGCACCGTATCTGTAAAAACATCATCTTGTTGGCACCGAGGGCTCCAAAACCTTTTCTTATTTTTGTAGGTTTTCGAGAGAGTACAACAACAACTTGGTACATCCCTTCAGCAACATGGTGCATCTTGGTGAGAAAGAGGGTTGGAGCTCGAGCGACCATATTTCATCCTTGGCGAGCGAGTGCGACATGTACCATATCTCATTGGTGTAGGCTGGCGAGGAAGGCCACTGGAGTAGGCTTTTCCAACTTCGGCGAGCAAGCACTTGGCACGTCTTTGCTGTTTTGACTTCATAGCATTTCATACTCGCATTGAAAAAATCGTATCTTGACTTAAGAGTGCCCAAATTGCAATTCGCTTGGTTCTGCAGAATCAAAACTTGCACCACAATGACATATCCAAAATTTGGGTCCAAATTCCATCAGGACAAGTCGGAATGAACTTTTGAAGGCGATGCATAAGTCTGTCATTTCGGCTTCACAGCATTGCATGCTATCATTGGAACGCACATATCTCAAGCTAGGAGCGTCCAAATTGCGAGCCGTCTGCGCCATTGGAAAGAAGACTCATAGATGATGAAATCTTCAAGATATCACTGAATAATTCCTAGCAGATTGCCCGAAGCAACTTTTTGAACTTGATCCATCTGTCCATGAAATTGCTTTTCAGCTTCGTGCACTCTCTAAGAGAAATTCATATCTCGAGCTATAAAACTCCAAATTGTGATCCGTTTGCACCTTTAGAAAGTAAACTCAGAGAACTGCGATGCATATTAATTTCATGGCATAACTCCTTTTGGGATGTAAACAGAAAATTCCCAAAGTCCGCCTAACTGCAGTAAACTTTTAGATTCATGTAGTTCCGGCAAAAAAAATCGTATCTTGAGCTAAGAATATCGAAATCATGAGCCTCTTGTGCCACTGGAAAGAAGACTCAGATATAAGAAAATTCTCAAAATATCACAGGAGTATTCCTTCTAGATTGGCCGCAGCAATCTCTTGAAATTAATCTAGACGTTTTCCTTGCTGCTTTTCAGCTTTGCGCGCTCCAGTAGAAAAATTCATATCTCGAGCTAGGAATCTCTAAATTGTGATCCGTTTGCGCCGTTAGAAAGTAAACTCATATAGCTGCATCTCATATGAATTTCACGGCAGAACTTTTTTTGGAATGGAAACAGAAAATTCTCAAAATGCGACCTAGCTGCAGTAAACTTTCAGATTCGTGCGGTTCCGACAACAAAAATCGTATCTTGATCTAGGATCCTCTGAATCACAAATGAATTGTGTTGTTGGAGATTGGACATCCAAATCTATAACATATAAAATGTTTGGGCGTAAAGTGTTCCGCATGGACCACAATGGTTTTCCAAAGTTGATCCCGTCATCCGTTGAGCTCGCTTCCCACCTCTATGCTCTCTGAGTTGTCCTATGAATGTCGTTGTTTTCTTGAAACTGACTCTTCAGTCTTGCATATAGTAACTTTGGATATCATGCATCACAAATCTTATCTCTTCATTTATTTCTTTTGTAGACTCGCAAAGAAGCTCAAAGGATCCAGATATCAGCCGAGGTGTCATACAAGATGCGAAACCACCCCTTCACCAATTGTTGCACTGGATTCGTTGATTGTCTTGAAGTTCATAAATGGCAGAGAGACGACTTCTCATATATGGGACCTTCAACCGTCGTTTGCACAAGAAAAGCAAACTATCATGCTCGAGGCCTAACAAGATATGTGGTCGAGAGATCATCACAATTACTGAACGCGAGAGACATACATCGGGAATGGCATCAAATGTGGAGATGTCATACGGGAAAGCATTTGAGACGCGTTAGCAATAAAGCCTAGTTTATGATCATCTTCATGATTTAGGCTTTTGTATAGAAAAATGTCTAGTTCCTTTTGTCTCTACAGTTTTGAATGTATCAACTTTTGTACTATTGAACCAATAAAACATCTTTTATATTTCAATGCAAATCGTCTTCTTTTCCTCATAGATGTGTGCCTCTACACTTGGAAGAATTAATGTAATGATCCGATGACGCCAAACTTTTATTTTTTTAAAACTCATGCGACTGAACTTAGAATGAAAGTCTAAGCTGCCTACGTACCTCGGTGAAGAGGATCAAGTCATAACGTAGTTCAGAGGGGTAATTTTTATTTTTTATTTTTTATGTCCTAATTTTTTGCCTAGGCCGCCTCTCGCGAGGTTTTCAACCTAGCGGACTTTTTTTTTTGGTCTTGACTTTTGCCTAGGCCGTCTCTTTCGAGGTTTTCAACCTAATATACTCTTTTTTTTTCTTCGGCCGTATACAGTTTAGACTCATGCGGGCCAGGAGTGTAGCAATGTGCAGTTTAAGCTCATGCATCAAGGAGCGTCATGACTTGCAGTTTAGGCTCGTACGTCGAGGAGCGTTATGACTTGCAGTTTAGGCTCATGCGTCGAGGAGCATCATGACTTGCAGTTTAGGCTCGTGCATCGAGGAGCTTAGGTGACTTTCATGGGAAGTACTGCTTCAGAAATTTTCCATTGATCGGACCAACTCTGAGACCATCCTTATTGATAATTTTGTATGCGCCATTTGAATAGGGTTCCTTCACAACATACGGCCCATCCCATTTTGAGGTAAACTTGTCGCCTATGCGTTTGTTGAGGATTATGGGTCATCGAACAGCTAGGACTAAGTCTCCCACTTGGAATGATCGTGGCCGCACTTTCTGGTTGAAGGCTCTAGCTAGGCGAAGTTGAGCATTCTCTTCAGATGTGAGCCCTTCTCGGATGTTTCCACAACTCTGATAGGATGTTTCCACAAAGTCTGAATTTTCTCTTTGACTTCCTTGGATGGTCAGCATGGCTTCTTCCTCTTTCTTTGCTTCTTTACGAGGCTGACAAGTGTAAACAATGGTTCTCCTTTGCACCTTCAGTGGACCATCTGTGGATATTGACAAAATAGATTTCCTCTTCATACGTGATGGGAAAGTACTACAAATTTCTTTATCAGCAACAACTTCAAGATGATCCCGCTCCTCATGCACTTGCTCCTTATGTTTTGACAATATCTTTCTAGATGGCAACTTCCTTGTGGTACCTAGGCGACAAAAGATAGAGGTCTTTGAGGTAGTGGAAACTTCTTTTAGATGTTTGGAAGATACACATCCACCTTTGTGACTTAGCCTTTCAAACATCGAGATCGAAGGGGTTGAGCCTCCAATGCGATCAAATACTGAAGCCCGTTGTTTTATTCTGTTGCCCTTAACTTCCTTCATCTCGTCTACCCGAGGTGTATTGTGACGAAACTATCTCTTTGCTTCTCTTTGATGAAATTCGAAGAGGCTCTGCCAACCTAAACCCCAACCCAAACTTTGGAGTGGCGACGTAGTGCCCTTGCTTTCTCAACTTCATTTGGGACTCATTGAGCCCATGTATCTTTTTCACCAGTGACTTCGTCTTTGAGTTCTCCTAGTTGTGATGGATTGGAGAAGTCATAACCAGACTTTTCAAGCAGTATGAAGGCCTTAGGATCATAGTGCCCTTTTATTTTATCAGCTTGGAAATTGCCGTTAGCAGACTCACCAGTCACGGATGGGATTTGTGCAACTGGGACAGTCATATGCTCCTTCAAATGTTGGATATCTTTGTGACTCACTTGCTTCTTTGGAGTACATTCCTGTAGCAAAGGTTGCCCTTTCTTTCGACGCTCACGTGGAACATAGCAGAAAACCAGATGCTCCTCAGTCTTTCTCTGTATGTCACATTTAGATGATAATATCTTAATGGAGACTTCTTCCGTTCCCTTCTTAGGTAGCTTGGTGGTAGTCCATTGAGCCTCATTTTCCTCTTCCGACTGAACATCAGCTTCGTCATCTAATGATGGTTTCTCCACTTTCAGTTCACAAGAATCTAGGTAGAATTTCGCGTCTGCAAAGTATGACTCCGTCTCAGTGAAAGGCTTGATGTCTACATCAATTTTGACTATCTCACCATCTCTTATGTACTCCAGACATTGATGCAAAGTAGATGATACCACCCCATTCTCATGAATCCAAGGACGTCCAAGCAACAAGTTGTATGCTGTTTTAGCATCTATGACTTGAATCAGGGTGTTTGAATTTATCTCACCAATGGACAATCCTACGCGGATCATACCTATGGCTCGTTGTCCTCCTTGGTTGAAACCTTGGATTGTTAGGTTACTTTTGGATAGCTCATCGATAGATATCCCGAGCTTTTTAGCACTATCTTTGGCATGATGTTGACAATCGAACCATCATCAACAAGTATGCGATTGAGATGTTTTTCCCGAATGGACCCTACAACAAATAAAGGTCTGTTATGTGGCTTAGACCCCATCAACAAGTCATCATCTGTGAATGAAATTGTTGCACAACATGGGACAACTTTTCCGTTATCATGGTGTTCATGTGTTTTCATTGGAGTAAGCTTATCATTGCTTTCCTTTCTTTTGTCAGTACTAGAAACTACATGACTTGCACTAACGTGACCTCCATGAAGGAATTTTCCCGAAAAGAATTCATGCAATGTGATGGGCTTTCGGAACTTCGGCGATAAGGCACTGTTAATCTTATTTCTAGTAGAAGATTTGATATTTCTTGGTGATTGTAGCCTATCTGCATTGCTCATCATCGCTCCTGAATTAGGAATTTATAACCTCAAAACTGCCTGATGTCTTCGCTTCTTGTGAGTGACTAGAATCCAACCCTCATCATATTTGTCTTTGGAGTGATTGTCTAGATCTAGTGAACCTTCAAGAGTTTTCCTTGGAAGATCAACTTCAACGGGCTCGAAACTTCCAAATTGTAATAAGGCAGTGCTTGACACATCATGCAACTTTGAACACTTCTTTTCCTTGAGGGCGATACTTGCATGATTTGCTTCTGCTGTTTCATCCATGTCTATGATAACTTTTCCTTCACTTACAAGAGCAATAATTTTCTCCTTCAAGATGAAGCATTTCTCTGTAGGGTGGCTAATGACGCGATGAAACTTGCAGTATTTCGGATCGCCAACTTTGCCAATTTCCTCTGGCCTTTTTGATTCAGGGAGATCAATGACTTTCTTGTCTAGCAGTTCATCAAGGATTGTGGGTACGTCTGAATCTGGAAATGGATAAACCTTCGACTCCAATTCCTTCAAGGTGGGACGACGCTTCTCCTATTTGGGATATTGACTCGGGGTCTTATCCTCCTTCACTTTTTGCTTAGTAGTGACCTTCACAGAAGTTGCTTTCACCGCCATTGATTCTTTGGTTTGGTTCTTTGATGCAACATTTTTCTCGAACTCTTTTTGTTCAGCAAATGGAGATGCCTTTCCATAACTTGCGATGCTTAACTCCATGTCGTGCGCTCGTGTTGCAAGTTCTTCAAAATTTTGCAGTTTGATCCCTTGTAGAATGTACAAAAAGGCCCCAGTGCATTCCTTGAATGCACATCTCCATAGTAGATATCTCTGAAAGGCGATCTTTGCAGTCCAAGCTTAACGCCCTCCAACGATTAATGTAATCCACCACGGGCTCGTCCTTCCTTTACTTGGTGCCTGTCAACTCTATCATGCTTACAGTTCTTCGGGTACTGTAAAAACGATTGAGGAATTCTTTCTCAAGTTGCTCCCAGCTATCAATGAACTCGGGATCCAAGTCAATATACCAGTCATATGCGTTCCCTTTCAGAGAATGAACAAATTGTTTTACCAGAAGGTCACCGTGTGTTCCAGCATTGCTACAAGTCTCGACAAAGTGGGCAATATGTTGCCTTGGGTTCCTTTTGCCATCAAATTGATGCAGCTTTGGTGGTTGATAATTGGTGGCATGGTTAAACAATCAATCTTCTTAGTATAAGGCTTAGAGTAGTACAACGAACTTTGCGATGGTCCACCATATTGAGCTCTGATGGTGTTTGTTATCATGTCTTGTAATTGTTGGACAGATAACGCCGCAACTGAAATGGATTGCTTTTCCTTTTGAATGTTGAACTTGGCAAGTGATTCCTCAATAGCCGTCATTGGAGAGGTGAAGACAGGTGAACGAGGAGGGACGTGGCTTGACTCGCCTGGGGCATAGGTCTCCAATTTGTTCATGAGTTGAGCGATTTGAAGGTCTTTGTCTTCAACAGATTTCTTCAAGACCTCTATGGTCTGTTCCATCACGACAAACTTTTCGTCCACGTTAGTTGCATCAGTCATCAAGGCGTTGACTTTCGTTGAAACTGAAGAATCCACCAAATTTTCAAATCCGCCAAGGTTTGAAGCTGTTTGAGAAAGTTCATCAAATATCGAGAATGCTGTGTTGCCCCCAGAGATTGCGGTTGTGAACGTCATATGAGGTCTGCTTTTCTTTGCCATCTCCAAGGAGGCGAAGTATTCAGATCCATCCAAGCCACTAGCCTTGAACTTGCTTCGAGTGATTGGTCCAACATGACTGAGCTCAGCGGATGCGGCAATAATAGCACCTTTGCATGGAACATCAAACTTGCGGAAGGCCATTGTAGAATTAGATTTGAACCTTGTAGTTTTCGACTTGCAAGAAGGAGAGATGAAGGGCAGAATTGGTTCCACTGGGTGTGCCAAAATTTGTTTGCAATAAATTTTCGTAAGACGAAAAATAAACTGCAACAAAAATAATATAAAGAAAAAGAGATTTTATTGATAAATATTTGTGAGTACAATTCTATGCATCCCTTGATTCTCTTCTCTAAAATTCTCCGTGATTCGAGGGCTTGAGAAGCGTCTTTCTCGAATGTAGGATGATGCAGACCTCCCTGTGATGTATTTAATCGTCAAGAACGTCGAGCAACACTTTGTTGTTACGGGTTGATCTCTGGGAAGAACTCCGTTGATCACTCCTTTGTTGAAGAACTAAGCACTTGATGATTGATCTCTATGTTTGTGGATGCCCTCACCAATTGCGGAGTGCTCTTCCCCCACTCTGAATGTTCCTTGAGAGTTATGTAACCCTTCTATTTATAGTTGTAGAGGATGGACAATCAAGCTACATAAGAACTCTCTTGCTTGATTTTGATTGGCCCATGTCATTTTAGCCACTTGGCGACTTGTGGTTGGTTCTTGCTTTTTGACTTGGATTGCCACATTATTTAACACGTGGCATCACCTTATTGGCCTGGAGTTTGACTGGATATGCCATGTCACATAACATAAGTATGGGCTTTAAGATGAAATGGACCCTGGGCCTGAAAATAATAAAATGGACTTATTTAATTTGCAAAGCCCAAATTAATTATTTAACCCAATTGAATTTAATCCAAATTTTATATGGATTAGACCCAATAAATTTTATACGTCTACACCATCAACAAATTATAGAACTACTGGATTCGAAAAAAGTAAGTGTCAAATATCAAAAGGGTGAGAAAATTTCAATGTCATATAACCTAATTCTATTGCTCTCAAACAATAAAATTATGGGTGAAATTCAAAAATAGCCAGATTTACAGTTGGTATTTGAAAAATAGCCACAGTTTTAAAAGTAATCGAAATTTAGTCACTTTTCATGTAAAGATAAATTTGAATAAAATTACGATTCAAAATCCGAAAATTATTCCACAATAATATACTGGTCCAACATAGTCCTCACACCAATCTTCCATATATATATTCATCGTCCGTCAATTGATCAGACCAATGTGGCATTGCCACCATTGGCACACCAAGAAACAATCATTCAAGAGTTGGAAGCAAGCAATGGCTAGTGTTTCTGTAGCTGATTACACCATGACACAATTAACCCTTTCCCCTTTGTGCAGAGGCGGATGTAGTTAATAACGAACGGATTCAACTCAAACCATAAATTTCGACGCGATGTAAAAATTTATTAAAATTACAAAAATAGTGGATATGAACCCATAACTTTAAAAGTATAATGGGTTCAATGCTAAAAACCTTAAGAATTGAACCCATATGATTTAAATCCCGGATCCGCCTCTGCCTTTGTGAGTTTATGAATCCGTAAGGCAGTTTGCATTTTTCGGTTTCTCTTGCAAGTTGCAACCCAAGGGAAATTCAAGTTGCTGCCTATTTCTTAAATGAGCAATCTGTCGTGTGAATAATTTTCAGACGCAATTCTAATTATCGTTACTAAATATTTACTTGTTAAAGAAAGTTGTTTTTTCTTCTTGAGCAAAAGAACGTGGAAGGTGGCAGTTGGAAATGCAGCATTTATGAGGAGTGGGAGGCAATATGGTCCGACAGTGCAAAATAAATATCTATCTATATAGAATAACAAAGACAGAACAATATTAGGCTGACAAGTGGAACACCCACAATGTTAACACATATAAATAATTAGGACAACTCTCCAAGATAGTTGAAGTTTTTGTCTTCATACTACAAATCAGTAAAATCAACAAAAGTAAATTTTTCAAATCTAAAAAACTGGCAATACTCCCATGAAGTTGGTTTCCAATCCTCCCACGTTTTTGCTTTCCGAAATTTCCTTCCCTTATTTGTGATGGTCGTTATTAGAAAAAAAGGGAATCCTCCCACTTTCTTAGTTATCCTATTTTACTCAACAACTATCATCTATAATTTTCAATTAGTTTTTTATACATAAAAGTTTTAAAAAAAGAAGATATTTCAACAAAAGAGTCCGCATCTCATCAAACGTGAAGTTATTTCATCAAAGGCAAAACAATCGGCATTATCCCACGAGGATCGTGCTCCGAAACATGGGCTTCCAACTCAAAAAATCCTTATTTTATCTATACACTATAACTGCATGATTTGTGCGCTTCATATTTTCAAAACCTTTTCAACTTCATATTTTATCTATTCAGTATACCAGTCTGATAACAATTACTTTGCAAATATGGCCACACAAATTCATGATATCAAACAAATTTCAGGAAACTCGATGCAATGGAATCTCAAAGTTAGAGTCGTTCGAATGTGGGTAATGTCGGATTGCTTTAAGCCGGAAATACCTTATTCAATTGAATTGGTTTTATAGGATTCTAAGGTAACATATTAAACTTTCTCATACTTTAAACTTAGTAATGTAGTCGCATTCTAAATGAAAATTCAGAATCAGAGGAGCAAACCAGCTAGGAAAATTAGATAACCAAATAAATCAAAGGTTGCAATGAAGGTTATTTTATTTTTCAACCAAAGTTATTTTTTTCCTTAAGAAACTTCAAAATTACTCACACCTTATTTTGTTTCTTTATGTGTCTCCCGCTGTAACGACCCAACCGGTCGTTTTGAGCTCTAACGCGTCGTTTAGCAGTCTGAGGCCATGAGCAGCTTCATTTCAGGTATATAGACTTGTACGCATGGTCGGAATTGAATTTCGGTAAGTTCATAGTGGAATTGGAAGGAGAATTCTCATTTTGAAAGCTTAAAGTTGAAGAAATGAACTAGGATTGGAATTTTTAGTAAATGACCTCGGAATTAGGATTCGAAGGTTCCAGCAGGTTCGTATGATGATTTCGGACTTGGGCGTATGCCCGGATCGGGCTTTGGATGACCCGGGAGCGTTTTGGCGCCTATTGTGGAAGTTAGCATTTTAGAAGAAATTGTATCAGTTTGGCTTAAAGTGTATTTCAGTGTTATTGATGTCCGTTTGGGATTTTAAGACTGGGAGTAGCTCCGTATGATGATTTTGGAGTTGGGAGCGCGATCGGAAGTAAATTCGGAGGTCCGTAGGTCATTTTGAAGCCGTTTGGCTAAAGATAGAAATTTGAAGATTTTGGAGAAGTTTGACCGAAAGTGGACTTTTTGATATCGGGGTCATAATCCGATTTCAAAAGTTGTAGTAGGTCCGTAATGTCAAATATGATTTGTGTGCAAAATTTGAGGTCAATCGGACATGATTTGATAGGTTTAAGCATCGAGAGTAGAAGTTGGAAGTTCTAAAGTTCATAAAGCATGGATTGGAGGTTGATTCACGATTTTAGCGTTGTTTTATGTGATTTGAGGCCTCGAGCAAGTCCGTAATATGTTTTGGGACTGGTTAGTGTTATTGGTCGGGGTCCCGGGGGCATCGGGTATGTTTCGGGTTGTGTTGCGCTCTTATTTGATGTTTCAACGCCTTTTCTTTGGATATAAAGGGGTACTATATTAAGCAAATGAGCTCCAAATTAAGTTTTTATTGAACCATTAGATCCGTATCGTAATTTCGGAGCCATATCAAAAAGAATCGTCGAATTTGGACATCGTATGAGGAAGTTATGCTCGTTTCCGTGCCGAGAAAAGTGCTGGTACGGTCAAAACCGCAAAAGCGGAAATCTACCGCAGAAGCGGGAATTTGTCCGCAGAACCGAAAATTTTTCCGCAAAAGCGGGACCGTGGAAGCGGAAACTGCTGGAGGCAGAGAGGTTTCTTTAAAAATCGGACTTGGCTCATTTTTCACTTCATTTCTTCCATGGGAGCCGACTTTGGAGCAACTTTGGAGAGCCATTTTCATCACCAAACATGAGGTAAGTGATCTCTACTAGTTTTGAGTATACACATCAATTATGTATGAATTTTAGCATGAAAATGGGTAGAAATTTGAGAGTTATAGGAAGACCTAGAAATATTTTATTATTAGATTTTTACCACGAATTTGAGCATGGAATTAAGAGAAAATTATATATTTGAGTTCCTAAGGTCATGGGTAAACTTTATATTCGAAAAATTTCGGATTTCCGGGCACGTGAGCCCGAGGGCATTTTGGTTAACTTTTTCGTTCGGGGTTGGAAATTGTTATAGATTGGATTATAATGAATACCTTAGCATATATTAATGGATTTACATAATCATTGGTTAGTTTTGGGAGCATTGTATGTCGGTTCAAGCCTTCGGAGGAATATAGAATGCCGGTTATGGGTCTTCAGAGCGAGGTGAGTCTCCTTTCTAATCTTGTGAGGGGGAAATTACCCCATAGGTGAGTTAAACTGGCTATGTGCTCCTAATTGTGGGGGCTACGTATGCACGAGGTGACGAGAGTCCGTGCGTAGCTACTATTATGCTATTATCCAGGTAGTCTAGGACCCAAAAGCATGTTATACCTGGATTAATTGTGAACCCATTGATGGCTTGAATTGCTTGAATCACATAGAATTTGTAAACGATTTCCTAAAAGATTACACTTCTTTCCTTAAAAGTGATTAAAAGGGGAATTGCTTGTAATTGGATAATTGTTCCCGAATAAATTCCTAATTGGCTATTTGTGCATGATTTTCGATGTGTACCTGCGTCGCATGTATGATTCGCGAGCAGGGTATGTGTTTAATTTTGGAACGGTCCGATCGCCTCGGTGAAATAGATGCATCTATGGTACGGGCTGCTCGACCCTCGGCAGTGCACACATTACATTTCTGTTGTAGCGGGCCGTCGACCTCGGCATGATTTGCGCATGTTTGTGCTGTTGTCTTGAACTTATTTGAGTTGTTTCATGCCTCACTATGGCTCGAGATCATATTGTTAATAATAACAAGAAATCTAAGGTAATTTTCCATGAAAGAATTATATGTTTACTTGTTTTCTCTATCTGGATTAGAACCATGTTTGTAAAACAAATCCACTGTTTAATATATTTATTATAGATAAATAATCATTGGACTGCTAGTCTGCTAGTGAGTGTCAAGGTTGATCATCTCGTCTCTACCCCTTCGGGATTAGGCGGGACACTCATTGGGTACACGTTGTTTTTGTACTCATACTACACTTGCTGTGCATTTTGTTGCACAGGTTTATTGTGTGGCTCGTGGCTTAGCGGCATAGCGGCATGACGGGCGCAGAGACTAGGTGAGCTGTATTTCTTCGAGGCGATTCCGCAGATAGTATAGTCTTTTTTAGAATTTTATTTACTTTCTGTCCAATTGTATTCCGGGCAGTTGTTGTACCTATTTGGTTTCCTTTAGAAAATTGCTCATGTACTTATGACTCCGGGTTCTGGGGACGTATTTAGATTTATTCAGAAATTTTGAAAGTCGATTTAATATTTTCTTATTTAATTGGAGGAACAAACTGGGTATTGCTTTAATCATAATAAAGAAGTGTTTTCGAAATTATTAAAATAAGAATTTAATTAAGTATTTTAGTTGGCTGGCCTGACAGCGGTGTCCGGCGCCACCACGACCCTTAGTGAATTTTGGGTCGTGACAACCGCATTTTACAAATAATATTTTCTTATAAAAATTATATTTAATATTTTTCCTGAAATGCGCGGGTACGGATACTAGTCTATCTATATAGAATAACAAAGGCAAAACAATATTAGACTGACAAGTGAAACACCCACAATGTTAACACATATAAATAATTAGGACAACTCTCCAAGATAGTTGAAATTTTTGTCTTCATACTACAAATCAGTAAAATCAGCAAAAGTAAAATTTTCAAATCTAAAAAACTGGCAACACTCCCACGAAGTTGGTTTCCAATCCTCCCATGTTTTTGCTTTCCGAAATTTCCTTCCCTTATTTGTGATGGTTGTTATTAGAAAAAAGGAAATCCTCCCACTTTCTTAGTTACCCTATTTTACTCAACAACTATCATCTATAATTTTCAATTAGTTTTTTTATACATAAAAGTTTTAAAAAAAGAAGTTATTTCAAAAAAACAGTCCGCATCTCATCAAACGTGAAGTTATTTCATCAAAGGCAAAACAATCGGCATTATTCCACGAGGACCGTGCTCCGAAATGTGGGCTTCCAACTCAAAAATCCTTATTTTATCTACACACTATAACTGCATGTTTTATGCGCTTCATATTTTCAAAACCTTTTCAACTTCATATTTTATCTACTCAGTATACCAGTCTGATTACAATTACTTTGCAAATATGGCCACACAAATTCATGATATCAAACAAATTTCAGGCAACTCGATGCAATGGAATCTCCAAGTTAGAGCCGTTCGAATGTGGGTAATGTCGGATCGCTTTAAGCCGGAATTACCTTATTCAATTGAATTGGTTTTA
The DNA here is from genome assembly GCA_026770625.1 of Nicotiana glauca. NCBI lineage: Eukaryota > Viridiplantae > Streptophyta > Magnoliopsida > Solanales > Solanaceae > Nicotiana > Nicotiana glauca. The sequence goes on along the minus strand of MU784144.1, from coordinate 1,474 downwards.
CAGGATTCTAAGGTAACATATTAAACTTTCTCATACTTTAAACTTAGTAATGTAGTCTCATTCTAAATAAAAATTCAGAATCAGAGGAGCAAACCAGCTAGGAAAATTAGATAAGCAAATAAATCAAAGGTTGCAATGAAGGTTATTTTATTTTTCAACCAAAGTTATTTTTTTCCTTAAGAAACTTCAAAATTTCTCATACCTTATTTTGTTTCTTTATGTTTCTACCGCTTTTTACAAATAATATTTTCTTATAAAAATTATATTTAATATTTTTCCTGAACCGCGCGGGTGCAGATACTTGTCTATCTATATAGAATAACAAAGGCAAAATAATATTAGGCTGACAAGTGGAACACCCACAATGTTAACACATATAAATAATTAGGACAACTCTCCAAGATAGTTGAAGTTTTTGTCTTCATACTACAAATCAGTAAAATAAAAAAAAAGTAAATTTTTCAAATCTAAAAAACTGGCAATACTCCCACGAAGTTGGTTTCCAATCCTCCCACGTTTTTGCTTTCCGAAATTTCCTTTCCTTATTTGTGATGGTTGTTATTAGAAAAAAAGGGAATCCTCCCACTTTCTTAGTTACCCTATTTTACTCAACAACTATCATCTATAATTTTTAATTAGTTTTTTTTATACATAAAAGTTTAAAAAAAAGAAGTTATTTCAACAAAAGAGTCCGCATCTCATCAAACGTGAAGTTATTTCATCAAAGTCAAAACAATCGGTATTATCCCACGAGGATCGTGCTCCGAAATGTGGGCTTCTAACTCAAAAATCCTTCTTTTATCTACACACTATAACTGCATGATATATGTGCTTCATATTTTCAAAACCATTTCAACTTCATATTTTATCTACTCAGTATACCAGTCTGATTACAATTACTTTGCAAATATGGCCATACAAATTCATGATATCAAACAAATTTCAGGCAACTCGATGCAATGGAATCTCAAAGTTAGATTCGTTCGAATGTGGGTAATGTCGGATCGCTTTAAGTCGGAAATATCTTATTCAATTGAATTGGTTTTACAGGATTCTAAGCTAACATATTAAACTTTCTCATACTTTAAACTTAGTAATGTAGTCACATTCTAAATGAAAATTTTGAATCAGAGGAGCAAACCAGCTAGGAAAATTAGATAAGCAAATAAATCAAAGGTTGCAATGAAGGTTATTTTATTTTTCAATCAAAGTTATTTTTTTCCTTAAGAAACTTCAAAATTTCTCACACCTTATTTTGTTTCTTTATGTGTCTACCTGTCACGACCCCAAACTCGATCATGATGGCGCCCAACCCAACGGCTAGACAAGCCCGACCAAATATGCTCTCAACCCGAGCTTAGAGCTTATAAACCATTTATTTTAAGTCATTAATAGTGACGGAAACCAAAATAAACTGATAGTTATAAAAGTATCCCGAAAATCTCACAGAACAACATAACTTCCCAAAGACCTG
>MU784138.1:0-39931 GCA_026770625.1 Nicotiana glauca | reverse complement strand
CCCCCCCCCCCCCATAGATGTGTTTGACTTCACACCGATAAGTAAGGCTCTACCAGACACGGCTCCGAGACATCATATGACTCCTTTAAACCTTAGGCTCTGATACCAAGTTTGTCATGCCCAAAATTCAAGGGACATGACTGGCGCCCGACCGGGTAGCCCCAGCCAAGCGGACCTGGGTACCTCTCCTACCCCACGTGTTACCAAATGTCTTACTTACTCAATATTCCAAGAACTGACCATATAACTAATTTAGAACACCTTTTTTTGCAAAACATACATACATACAAATTAATTAGTAAAATTACCAATTCGTTGCCCAACAAATGAAACATGGATTTACATAAACTTCTAACCCACACCCACTGTCTACGGAGCCTCTAGAAGTACAACAGGATAATACAGTATTTGTCGGTAACAAGGCTCCGGCTATACCTTACACAACATCAAAATAAAACTCAAGAAACAAGCGGCTCGAGCCACACAGGACCCCGAGAGGAATGAGGCTCACCAAAAAGCTGATGGAAGACGAAGAGGGAGCTACGATCGGTGGGCTGGAGTACCTGCTGCAGCTCCACCTACAATCATAGCACGAATGTAGCGCCCCCGGCAAAAAGGACGTCAGTACATTTGAATTATACTGGTATGTATAACAAACCTTCCCCTGAGTAACCTCAAGCCATACACGAGTTATAAACAATAGAAGGAAGCAACAATTGAGTACACACAAGGAAACCAATCAAGGCAAACAAGTTAACAAACACTCCTTTCCCCATCATCATTTCCACATTTCCAATTTCACAACGTTCTCATATTTTATTTTAATAGTGATATCGATCACTTTCCACCCTTATTACCTCGGCCAACCTTATCACCACAACCCACACCTTATTACTTCGTGTTGTGGCGCACAACCCGATCCCACCGAGAAATCACAATTCACAAACAATACCACAACAATAATAATTTACAAGGATAACCACAACAAGTTTTAAGAACAACAACCACAAATCCCAATACAACAACAACACAACTCACAAAATGTTTAGGTGACTATCCATACCATTTCCATCTTTTTCAACAGCCCGTTATACCATTTAAATCACAACAATAGTTTTCCACGACTAACCACAAGGGATGTTATCACAGTTATTTCAATTTCACCAATTATGATACCTCTCTATCATTTATTCCACAGTCCTTGCCATATAACACATTCGCTATCACAACTTAGTTTATTGCCATTTACTTGCACAATCATCTCGGATGTCTTAACCAACAACACATAAGGCACCAAAATTTACATGAATTTGCAAATGGTTCACACAAGTAAACAGATACTGCTCACAAAATTTTAACTCCTCAACCAATCCACGAAGATATCACATACCAAGTATTGAACACCAAGCAAGGCGATTTTACAAAGGTTAAAGTTAGCCATACATACCTGGAGCTAAATTCCTTTTTAATTTTTACTTACAATTTACCAAAAATCTTGCACTGTCAATATAGTGTACAAATTAATACACATAACTTAGAATTCAAGGTCCAAAATCACTACCCGAACATATTTAGGTCATTAACCCCTTCCCTGCACAAGTGTTTACTCCCACCTACTTACCCCTACTAAATTTTAGGTTTTAATAGACATGCATGTATGATTTCAACCATTATTCTCAAGGACCAATGTATGAGACTACCCCCCCCGGCCCTAGTTTAAACCTGAAATTCAATGAAAAGGGTTAGGGATTTTACCTGTAAGAAAAGGGGCATGAAGATAAGTTGAAATTTTCCGGCGCAGATGGTTTTGAAGAACCAAATTTTGGGGAAGATGACTTTCTCTCTCAAGACCCTCTCTTCCTCTCTCTTAATTTGTTCAGCAAGGTCGTTAAAATGAGGGGGTTGAGGTGCTTTATTAAAAGGGGTCGGGTTCTAAAATTTAGAAAAATAGGAGCCCGAGCAAGATCTGCGGTCGCATTCTGCGATTGCAGAATAGAAATGCGCTTTGCATATTGGACCGCAGAAATGCCCCCAAAACTCTGAAGGTCTGCCTGGGTTTGCGACAGGAATGCGGTCCGCATTCCTGTTATACGGTCGCATTTTGCACCGCAGAATTGACCTCTACAAATCCTTGAGGAATTTATGTGACGATTATGCGATAGCATATAGCACCGCATTTCCAACATCAATTTTGGCAATCTTTTGCTTCACTTTGCATCAGAAATGCAGTCCGCATAGCTGATCTTCGACCTCATTCTGGACCGTATAATGGAAATTTTCTGGAAAATTAATTCTTTTGATTTTTAAGTGCAAAATCAGTAAAAAGGGCGCGAATAATTCTACTCATTCCTAACACATATTCGGACCTTGGCACTGCGAGATACTAGGTTTTGAGCACATGATTTTACGGGGCCTTACAAATATGGAGCGTAAGGCCGGATGCTCCTAAGACCCATCAAAAGGAAGTGAGGCCCACTAGCTGGCTTATATATGATCTCTTCCACAGGCAACCATCCGAATGTCTACTATATTTTGTTGGTTGTGATGGACCGGAAGTATGATATCCATCCTGTGACCCCTTCAGGCAAGTTAATCCCATCGATCCTCGTATAAAATTTCTCTATGCATGTCTTCTCCGTTGACCCATAACTCTTGAATTGAGGACGATGGCATAGGTTTTCGATCATCCACATTTGCAACAATAAGTTGCACCCCTCAAAAAATTTTCCTCTGGATTTGCAGGCGGTCAGAGCGCGGAAGATTTCAGCTACTATCATGGGTGCATGGGTACTTTTGGCTTGGGTGAGTAAAGTGCTAACAACTCCAACTATTTTTATGTCAATGTTTCCATCTTCTTAGGGAACACCAGAAGCCCCAAGAAAACCACCATAAAAGCAACACGTCTATGTTCTTCCCATTTGAGGCGGTTTCCTCTGTTGCATATTTTGTTTTCGGATTGTTGAACCCCCCTATGTGGCCATATCTCTAGTATATGAATTGTGGAGTACAAAAGCCATATGCCAAATCCGGGTTGTGGAGCCCCTACTTATTTTCAACTAGTCTAAAAATATGTGCACAACTACGATTCTCGGGGCAACCAAATACTTATGTCTTAAAGGAACCTCAGCACTCCCAATGTACCCAGGTATTTCTTCTAAAGTCGGAGTGAGTTCAAAATATGAAAAATGGAACACATTGTATGCCGGGACCCAGTGTGTAACCAATGCCCTTATGATGTCTCCCCTGGGCCTAATCTCCAGCACACCGGTACGACCTCCCAAATATTTCTTGACCTCGTCATGCCCTTCTTTACCTAGATCATTCCACCACATATACAACTCCAAGGGGATTTTGTTCATGATTGAGAAAGGTTCCAATTTTCAAAAGTTTATCTTGAACTAAAACCTAGCTTTACAAATTTTGCAAATACGGTCTTTCAGCACTTCGGGGAGGAAGATTTTAAGGTTGTGCTTGCTAACTGACCCAAAATTAAAAAATGACCAAAAGTGGCTGTTCTTGCAATAATAGCCTTCCGGCGCCCTTTTAGGGACATTCGACTATTTGCTACAAGAACAACATCACCTTACTTATTTACCATAAAGATTTTTTTTTTCTTTTTGGGCTATTTTTGCAAAATGGAAGTTGAACCCGATGGGGGTTGCCTACGTATCCCACGCCCTATGGGAATCAAACTGCCGTAGTTCGGGCAAACAAAACCAACTATTTTTTAAAACAAAACCTTTTCATTTTTTCATTTATCTCAAAAATTCGGTAGAGTTTCAGTACCACTTGGACATTGGTTTTTCTTTCAAAACGGTTAACTACCTCTCTTAACCCTCAAACTGTTATTGTTTTTTTTTCCTCAAACTATCCCCTTCTATTTAAAATTCGGTCAGCATGCAAATCCTAAACAGATAAATGCACAAGTAGGATGCATCAGGATAGTGTGTTATTTTGGGTACACCTGTCCTAGACGAACCCAACCCCTATGTTGAGTCCCCTAAGTCAAATGCACATGATGCAAACAAGCGTTCCTACTAGGGATCCGGCATGAAGTTGAGTTATTCTAGGTTCCGAACCTGAGTATATATTCTAGATTATGTACCCGAGCGGACAACTCGAGTCGAGAACGGGGCTACGTACCGGGAACCGAAAGGCCATCCGACTTAGTAAATTGTCCGAGCCTCTTTATTATTTCACGGTATGACACTAACAGAATAGGGAGTCTCGGCCAGCGAGCACATCCCCAGAGATGAGAAGAGAAGGGTTTCGTAGTAGTTTTATGTATACAGTTCAAATAATATCAAAGAGGTAAAAAGCAGCATTTTGCACATTAGGCCCAAACATGTAATAAAATCAGATAATAAACAAAGCCGTATTCAACAATTATTCCAAACTCGAATTCTGGAACCCTAAACCAAAGTTCTGGGTTCTTGTCCCCAACAGAGTCATCAGAGCTGTCACACCTCCTTTTTCTTACACCCCCTTGAAGGGTATAATAAAAGGAGTTTTTCCAATTAAAGGACAATCGAAATGGGATTTATTATTAGAAGATTCAGAGTCACCACTTGGTAGATTTATGGTGTCCCAAGTCACCTGTTCAAATCCCGAATCGAGGAAAAGGTTGACTCTGTATCATAGTCCGCGAACCAGAAATCCGGGTAAGGAATTCTGTTAACCCAGGAGAAGGTGTTAGGCATTTTCGAGTTCCGTAGTTCTAGCACAGTTTCTTAACTGTTATAATTGGCTTAATTATCTAATGTTAGAACATTTTGAACCTGTGTGCGAATTTTGGTTTTAATCGCTTTTATTTATTTTTTAGAGAAAATTTCAACATTATCAAAACACGTCTCGAACCACGTCACATAAATGCACCCGTGGTTTTTGACACGTTTTAACATCGTTGAGACTTGAATTTGGGTCACATAAATGTGCACCCGAGTTTAGGAAAGTAAATAATTAAGTACGCGCCTAAAGTAACTACGCGTTTGCACTTTGCGAGGGCTATGGAATTTGCTAGATGGCACGCCTCGAATTCTAAGGTTGAATTAAAGCTGATTAATACGAGGGTCACGCAATTAAAATCATGCCTCAATTTATTCTACAAAGATCCATTAACGATACGCAGCTAACGAAGTTATCCTTAATTTCACCTATGACAGAATTTTGAATCAGAGATTTAAATTAACAAAGGCTAACTAAAGGCGATGGGCCTCTTTTCAATTTCAAAGGATCCTATTGCTCAGGCCCAATGTGGGTCTGCATCTTCGAGGGCCATGAGGATACATGAATGAACCCCTAGTTCGAAACTTCTAGAACACATTCCATATTGGATTACCAAACGGGATATTAACATCAAATCCAACAATGCAAATTACATATTCTCTCTCATATGAAACAAATTAAACTAAACTAAACATCAAGGATTTCCAAATGAACAGTTCAGATTGAAAAATAACATAAAACATGCTCGTAACAACAATATGATTCTTCTTAATTCTTAAGATCATTGGCCCATTAGATGATTCACTTCAAATTCCCCAACAGCCTTAGCCCATTACACTTAGACTGATTTGAATCCAAAGATAACATAAACACAGCAGTGATTGAAGAATTAATACTCATGATAACTAACTATGGAGCATATGAAACATACAGCTTAAAAGATTCTATCAGTTTGCTGAGAAGATATTCTAAAGTTCATACAATATATATTAGTTACCATAGTCCTGATTCAATTACAAGAGAAGTTATATACTTAACATAAAGATTATCTAAACAATATAGCATGCTCAAATAGAAATCTAAAGTGAATTAGAATGGAATAAAGGAGAGTTGAGATAGGACTTTCAACTCCTTCTTTCTCATTTTTATTTCTTCAAATCCAAATCTTCATCCAAACAGATAGTGTTTCGGGGGGGGGGGGGGGGGGGGGAATATACCTGATTACAGCAGTAAATAAGGATCTTTGTGAGCTCAGGTGACAGCAACAACAATAACCAGGACAATAAAATTCAACAGCAGCAAGAAAAATCCTAGATTCAACCAAATACCCTGCNGGGGGGGGGGGGGAGGGGGGGCATATACCTGATTACAGCAGTAAATAAGGATCTTTGTGAGCTCAGGTGACAGCAACAACAATAACCAGGACAATAAAATTCAACAGCAGCAAGAAAAATCCTAGATTCAACCAAATACCCTGCGGAAAGACTCAAAAACCAATGAAACAGTAAATGGATGGGAAACTCAGACCAGCACTCTCAACACTAAGTTCAAACCATTCTTCAACCTCAAGGCAACCAGAATTTGTTTCAATGATGGGCAAACTTCTAAATTCGATGTGAAGAAGGCAATGGAACAGTACTCTTCTTAGCTTCAGCTGTTTTTTTTTTAATTATTTTTCCAAAATTTTCTATCCTAAGCTCTATGAAACAGTAAAATTCTGCTGCTTTTGGTATTTTTCGCTTGTAGCTCTCAAATTCTTTAGGCTCTAAAATCTATGAAATAGTAAAAATGTATGCAGCTTTTATTTTCTGGATTTTCAGCTCTTAATTCTCTTAGCTCTGCCTTGAAAGGCAAGTTTAAGATGCCTTTAAAGGCAAGAAAAGTAGGGCAAGCTTCAGAATTAGTTTTTTAACCTTTTCCACCTTTTGAATTTCTATTTTACTAATTTACCCCTAAATTTCTGACTTGCTACCCAAGCTAATATTATCAAAATCAGAAATTGCAATTCAAACCCCACACTAGAAGCTTCTAGGGGCTTCTTATTTCAGTACCAAAAGATTTCCTAACCTAATTTACACAAAATACCCCCAATACCCCTATTTTTTTACCTTAGCCTACCCATTGATTCAAATTGACCCATGGTCTTTGGGCTACTGCATTAGCAAATACCAACAGCCTTTGGGCTGACTGGACCGTCGAGGCCACAAAATGTTATAAGAAATATCACAGGCCACAAAGAGGCGAACCCAAATCATTTCAGTCATCTTAGCAACAAAAAAATAATGGACCAAAGCACACAGAAACAAGCCAAAAATGAAATCAAAATACTAAAGAAGAAAAGAGCCAAACACATTAAAATACTGAACATTATTAATATGACTCAAATTTTAAACCTACAGCATATATTAATTAGTATTTAACAGAAAGAAAAAGAAACGAGAAGAAACAGAACCAATGCAATCGAGATGCATTCTGAGAATAGATGAGACATAACGAGGGAGGAGATGAGTAAGAACAAAAAAAGAAGGAAGAGAAGAGAAAAAAATGATGATAAATAGAGAAAATACCTAATGTAATCAACATGGGATGATGACTTGCATGGACTTCCATTATTCTCCGATTTGAGGCGAAAATGAGTGTTAGTCGTTTTGCTCTTGCGAGAACAAATATCTAGCACTTATTTTAACCTAAAATCAATTTTAAAGCTCACAGAGGAACTGAATCTAACCTTTAAACGAAAGGGCGAAGTACAGGGGTGTTTGGATGAACTAAACGGGATATGAGGTGAGGGGAGGTTATCTGACTGAATTTCAGGTGGTATTTGAAGTGACGCCACCACCCGACAGTGGTGGAGAATCATGGCGGCAGCTAACGTTTCAAAAATTCAAGAGGTTTTGTTGGGATTCGAGGGAAATGGGGTATGGATTTGGAAAGAGGAATGCAAGGCGGCCAGGTGGTGTAAATTTCACGGCGATTAGGCGATCACCGCCGGCGGAGGCGATTCCCAGCCGGCGAAGGACGGCGGGGTTAGGAGGTCTCTGATGAACAGGTGAGAGATGGAGGGGGTAGGGGGTTCTGAGGGGCGGGGTCCTATTTGGACATTAATATACTAAATGATCTAAGCTTCCCAGCCGTCCGATCATCAAACCTCGACAGCTGGGATTGATCATACTCAATACGACGTCGTTTGGTTAAACTGGGGGGCCGGACAGGGTAGGGGAACGGGTTTAGAATAATTTTGGGCGGGTTTGGCGGTTTAGGGTTGGTTAGGGCCAGCCCAGCTTGGTCATTTTATTAAAGGCTTCATTTTTTAATATTTTTCTTTTTTCAATTACTTCTTTTTCCTTTTTTTTTCTTTCCTTTTCAAATTAAAGCAAAAAATAAAAATAAAAATCTAAACTAATTCCTAAATCTAATTACCCTACCATATTATATTATTTAACTAATAATTATCACAACTAATGAAAACCCAAATTAATGAAAATTACAAACAATTCCAAACTAAAATTAAAAGTGCAACAATAAACTATTTTTGTAATTTTTGTATTTTTTGTACAATCCTAATTACTCATTAATTAAAAAAATGTAAAATTAAATCGTAAATGCAATGTGTATTTTTGTATTTTTATGAATTCATGCTAAATTAAAAATGCACACAGAAATGCAAATAAACATGGAAATTATGCAATTAACTCCTAAAATTTAAATAAAAGAAAAATCCTAAATCTAAGAATTCTGTAGGAGTATGTCATGCGAGGCAAAAATCATGTGCTCACAGCTACCATCTCGAGACTTGGCTAATCCGGGGATCGCTGACCCCAAAACGTGGTATGGCAGCGTCAAGTGTATGACATGGTTACGAAATGACTGGGACGATTCTATTAGTATGTTTTCCCAGAGCTAGAAATTTTTCAATCAGCATTTCAATCGGCCTTTGAGGTAGGCGGATAGTCGCTGCTTATTGCATATATAGGATTGCCTGTCCCTTTTTATGATTCTACTATTCTGAGTAGTTGTCGTCCTTCGTGGAGCTTTCTTTTCTTGTGTCAAGGCTTTTACCATTTTGATTCTGAGGATTTTGCTCAGATTTGCTTGTTTTATCACAGTTATGGCTGCCATACCAAGGTCCATTAGGCGAGGAGAGGGGAGTTCCGCCCTTGAAGGCTTTTTGAACCAAGATGCTCGAGCTCATCGGGAGTATGTTTCAAAGTTCTTTTCCTTAGTAGGAGAGGAGCATCTCGAGTCACTGAAGAGAGACTGTGGATGGGGGGCGAAGGTAGTACTGCAGGTACTTTCCCAGGGAAAGAGCATTATGGATCACGCAGAGGGGTTTTTGAAAGTGTATACATACCCCTTCACGCTAGGCCCCCTGATAGGATTGTGCTTAATTTCTATTGGAAATACTGGGTCACCTTGGTACAGATTCACCCATCATTTTAGTGGATAGTATTGATGATGAGGTTCTTTGTAGAGAGAGCGGGACTTAAATTCACGCTTAGTCATTTGATCAGGTTAAACCTGCCTTTTGTTGATGAGATTCATTGTAGAGAGAGCGGGACTTGAATTCATGCTTAGTTATTTGATCAGACTGTACTAGCCTTTTTACCATCGAGGTCTGTTAACCGAACAATACCGATCCACTATACCCTTTGTTATGGATAACGAAAAAACGAAGATCGGGAGTGGATGGGCTGATTCATTTGAGTACGGACCATTGATGTTATCCCCATGGAGTTTTTACCATTCCCCGAGTAGTGGAATTTTATGCGTAAGTGGTATACTTGTACCTTTGTAGTTTTTCTTATGGCTCAGACAGGTTCTGTAAATGCACTTTCTTTTGCCTTCCTTTCCTTTTCGACAGCAACTTTATGGACGCCGTGTGAGGTCCCTGACCTGACGGACTGGGCTCGGAAGCTGGAAACTTGCTAGACTTACGATGAGTGTAAGTGGAGAGTTTTTCCTAATGGCAGATGGGAGGCCAAACACCATGGTACGCGCTGTGTGATTTTCTCCTTTAAGGGCATTTTCTTTTTACGCATACTAACCTTATCACTGTAGGCTTTAGAGAATCCTTTGGAACAAGACCATGCCCTCTCGAAAAGGGGAAAAGAAATGCCAGCTCTTTGGATTTAGAGTGATAACAATGAGCAAAAGGGGCTTTCACAATGTGGCGATTCTCACAACAAGATGATTCCAGGATGGAAGCTCGGCGAGGATATATCTTCCCCCAAGCTATTATCGAGGGGTGCCCGAGACTAGGAGCAACATATGCTGAGTGATCGCGTCCCCATCGGGTGTGGTACTTCTGGGGTAGACAGAGCCAGAATAGTAGATGTGCACTCAACCGTCGAGGAAGCTCAGCAGCTCTATTCTGAGGTGAGTTTTTTTCCATCCATGTTTATTTTATAGTCTTGCAATTTTTACTCTCTTGTCAAGCTGCTTCATCGTGAGGCCATGCTGCAAAAAGTCGTGGATGAGGAGAAGTCCCTCAGACATATTTGTGATGAGAGAGAAGACGATTTGGTATGCTTACGGTATGAGGTGAGTCGGATCTTGAATTATGAGAGCTACCTGAAGAAGCACATAGTTTTTGTTACGTATGAATGCGTGTTCCTTCTTCTAGCTCCTGGGCTAATGTTTTGTTTCTTCATATGCAAAAAGGTACGGAGGTCCTGGAGCACCTTCAAAACAGCGCTGGCCGAGCCAAGCACGAGTATGATGAGTTAAAGGCTCAGGCGGAGGTTCAGGCTTAAACGGGAAAGGGTGCTCTGGCAAAAGCCTCCGTTCTTAAGGTTTAAATTTTCTTAGCTCGTGATAATAGCTTGGATCGAACAGATATGATTGAGAAGCTCAAATCTGATCTTTTGACGGCAAAGGCCGAGATAGTGGATGCCCGGGCTAAAGCCGTAATAAACCAAACTAAGGCTGACCAGAAGGTAGCAGCCTATTTGAAGAACGCTGACGATGCTCAAGTTAATATGAGAAGGAATCTTGACCGCGAGGAAAGGAACAAGGAATACGCTCGGTATAACTCTCGAAGGAAAAATCTCGAGGATATCCGGGCTAGGGGCTTTGACCTCTCGAAATAGGCGATGCGCGCGAGGGCGGACGAACGCGGTGCTTGGTTACTTTTGTTTGACGCCGAGGATAGTAAATATGAAACCAACGGGTTATAGTCCCCAGGGGAGACATAGATTTCACTTTCTAATTCTGTGGTGTTGAGCCCATGTGCGTGCACCGGGATATTGTTCATGCTCGGGGTAGTGCTTAGACTATAATATGCCTTGAATTGATTGCTAATCTTTATGTTGTGATGTTTCTTATATATTTACCCCTTTAGTAAGATATTTGAACCATGTTTAAGGTCCCATAGAGGTTAATCTACTGATTGAACATTATACCTGCTACTTTCGCAATGCAGTTACCAGCTTTGAGTTATGATAGCACAGTTTGTGTGATGACCTTGTTTTAAATGAATTCTATATTCCGAGGCTTTATAAAAACCTCTTTTATCTTTACCTCGATTTGCATGCACAATCCGGGTGTGTAGCCGAAAAACTGTTATGTAAAAAACTGTGAAACATTGAAATTTTGACTTAAAATGTATTTAAACCTGACTTCGTTCAACATTCTTGGTAAACGGACCCGGACCTCTGATTTGACAGTCCTAGAGGGTTTGTAGGAAAATATGAGACTTGGGCGTATGCCCGGAATCGAATTTCGAGGTCCCAAGCCCGAGAAATGAATTTTTCAAGAAAATTGTTTTCTAAAATTGTTTAAAGGATTTTGAAATGAGATTTTATTAGAACATGTTGGTATCGGGCTAGTATTTTGGTTCCAGTTCCTGATACAGGTCTTATATATAATTTAAGATGATTCTGTGAAATTTGGTGAAAAACGGAATCCGTTTGACATGATTCGGACTTAAAAAGAAAAATTTAATGCTTTATGAAGTTTGAAAAATTCTTTGATTTTGAGGTTTAATTCGTTGTTTATGATGTTATTTTGGCGATTTGATCGAACGAATAAGTCCGTATGATGTCATTGAGTTAGTACATATGTTTGATTTTGAGCCCCGAGGCTCGGGTGTGTTTCGAATGTGTTTCGGAAAGTTTTGGACTTAGGAAAAGTTGCAGAATTACTGCTGCAGGTGCACAGAACTTTTGTTCATCGCGATCGCGAAATGGAAATAGGGACAAGGGTGGAATAGTTCTTCGCGAACGCGAATCCATGGTCTCGAACGCGACCTATGTGACGCAAACACGTAGTGTAAATTAGGGGTGGGCTGGGATTTGGACGTTCATTAACTCGAATGCCTGCGTGTGTCCGCGAATGCAAAGGTCAAGGGGTCAACCCTTCGCGAACGTGTGGGAGAACTCACGATCGCGTATTCCACTTCTGGCAGCTCTTCGCTCGCGACAGTGTCCTCGCGAACGCGATGAACACTGTCGCCCAGCACTTAAAATAGTAGCCATTGCGGGATTTCTTCAAAATTTCATAACTTTTTCATTTCAACTCCAAATTGGGCGATTTTTGGAAGAGGATTTCACCGTAAATTCGTAGGTATGTAATCTTAGACTTGTTTTGATCAATTTCCATTAACAACCATTCAATTCCTAGGCTTAAATCATGTGATTAAGAGTAGAAAATTTTGAATTTGTGTAGAGTTAGGGCTTTTTGATTAATTATGGTTTAGGCCTATATTTGGGGTCTAATTCTGGAATTAATTATATATTTGGACTCGTGGGTGAATGGGGGATCGGATTTTGGTTCGAACTTCGTGTTTTGACCAAGCGGGCCCGGGGTCGGGTTTTGGGTTTTTGGGAAGAATGATTAGAAACATATAATTAAGCATTGAAAGTGAATTGTTTAGCATTTATTGATGTTACTAAGTCGATTATGTATAGATATGATTGTGTTGGAGAAAAATTCAAAAGGAAAGACGGTGTTTGAGGCTTGAGTTGGTCGTGGAAGTTTGACGTAAGTGTTCGGTCTAACCTTAGCTTGAGGGATTCGGAGTTGAATCTTATTTGCTATTTGCTTCTTATCTAGTACGATGTATACGCATGGTGACGAGTATCTATACATTGGTGTCGAGCATGACCGTGAGTCTTAAATTGCAAATTATTATGTTTTTAAATGATACTATGGATGCTTTAATTGATGATTCTCGATCTTGAGTAAGCATTGAGTTTGCTTCGTGGAAAGTACTTATGATTGGGTATTGGTGTTAACTGACATGAGTAGAAGTTGAACTAAGATTGGTTATAGCTGATTCTCCCTTGCCAGGACGTACTTTTCTTTCCAGTTGAATCCCTCGCCGGAATAGTGTAGTTTATGGTTGATCCCTTGTCAGGACACTTGGTATTATTGTTGTCAATATTAAATATGGATCGGATTACACCGCAACAATATTAAATATGGATCGGGTTGCACGCCGCAATAATATTAAATATGGATCGGGTTGCACGCCGCAACAATACTAAATATGGATCGGGTTGCACGTTGCAACAAAATTAACTGTGGATCGGGTTGCAAGACGCAAAAATATTTAAATTTATAATGGATCGGGTTACGCGCCGCAATAGTGTTATTATCATTGTTTGTCTTGTAGATTCTGAGCTGTTCTTTCATATTTGTGTTGAGTTTTTTTTACTGGATTTGATATGTTTACCTGAAGCGTGAACCCCCTCCCTTTTAAACTGTTATTTCCGTTATTTTTCTGCTGTATATTATATAACTGCAGAGGTTTTATCTGGAGTCTGGTCCTACCCTTGTCACTACCTCACCGGGGTTAGGCCAGACACTTACCAACATATGGGGTCGTTTGTGCTGATGCTACACTCTGCACTATATGCAAATACTGGAGCAGCGTTAGAGAAGTAGCACTTGGGGAGCCAACCTTCAGTCTACAGAGATCTCGAGGTATCTCTGCAAACGTCCGCAGGCGCAGCGTCTCTTCTATCTACTATATGTTCTGCTTTCATTTGTATCCGAGACAGAAAATATTTCTTTTCTTCAAACATCTGTATGTATTATTCATAGACAGTCCGTGAATATCGTGACGCCGGTTTCTGGATAGATACATATGTTGGCTTTTCGTATCGATTTTGGTATCATGTTTATCTAAGTCTTCCACTTAAATTCATATTTCTCTATTATTTAGATGTTAATTACTTGTTATTACTAGTTATTAAAGGCGTTAAAAATGAAAGATTTAGAATTTCTTTACTTTGTGGCTATGAAAGATTTAAAATTTCTTTACTTCGTGGCTTGCCTAGCGTCTACAAGTAGCCGCCATCATGACTCCCGATGGTGGAAAACTCCGGGTCATGAAAAGTTGGTATTAGAGCTAGGTTACATAGGTCTCACAATTCACGGACAAGCTTAGTAGAGTCTGAGGGATCGGAATGGATACGTCAATATTTATCCCCAGGGGCTACAGAGGTAGGAAAACTTCACATCTGTTCTTTCTTGTTGTGCGGTTTGGTTTCTCAATGCTAATTGAATTTCTAATCTGTTCTTTTGCAAATGGTGAGAACACGCGCTTCCTCATCTATCGATCAACAGCCTGAGCCCCCAGCAGCAGCTCCCATGAGAGGCAGAGGGCGAGGCCGAGGTCGTGCTAGAGGCCAAGGCAGGGGCAGAGCTCAGCCCAGGGCAGTAGCCCCCAAAGTGGAGCCTCAAGTTGACTTTGACGATGAGGTTCCGGCTCCAGCAGTTTTGGTGGGCCCAGCTCAGGTCCCAGAGGGGTTTATTGCTATCCCGATTCTTCAGGATGCTCTGGTCTGTCTAGTGGGACTTATGGAGAGTGTCACCAGGGCAGGTTTACCTCCAATATCACCAGCCGTCTCTCAAGCTGGAGGAGGAGCCCAAACTCTTGCTACTCACACTCTGGAGCAGGTAGCTCCCCAGTTTCAGACTTTAGCGGCTCAGCCAGTGGGAGCAGTTCAGCCTTGTATGGTAGCTCAGAGCGGTGATGGTGCAGCTATGTCAGCCAATACCTTATGGAGATTGGACAGGTATACCAAGCTCTTTACTACTACTTTTAGCTGTGCATCTACTGAGGATCCCCAGGATTATCTAGACGGTTGTCACGAAGTTCTTCAGAATATGGGGATAGTTGAGACCAACGGGGTTGACTTTTCCACATTTTGCTTGTCTGGACCTGCCAAGACATGGTGCAAGGATTATTGCATAGCTAGACTAGCAGGATCGCAAGCCTTGACCTGGGAGTAGTTCACGCAGCTATTTCTGGAGAAGTTTCTCCCTATCACACACCGAGAGGCCTATTGGAGGTAGTTTGAGTGCCTCTAGCAGGGAACCATGACAGTCACCCAGTATGAGACCAGATTCATTGATTTCGCTCCCCTTGCTCTTATTATACTTCCCACTAAGAGGGATAGAGTGAGACAGTTCATTGATAGACTCATTCAGCAGATTCGTCTTCAGATGGCCAGAGAGGCTAGGAGTGAGATATTCTTCCATGAGGCAGCCAATATGGCCCAGAGAGTTGAGATGGTATTATCACAGGGGGGTGGTCAAAAGCAGACAACAAACCCCGTCAGTCAGATAGATTTGGTGGTGCCTCGTCTGGAGGCAGGGATTCGTATGATATAGGTCATCCTCCTAGGCCCTTTCAATCAGCACTCCAGGTTTCTCATGGTGCTTCAGGTGGTTGTGGTTCTTACACGCAGTATTCTGATCAGCGTACCTACAGTGCACCGCCGCTCCAAAGTTTTTGGGGTGGTCATTCAGATCGCCATTATCAGTCTCAGCTCCCTCAGCCGCAGCGTTTAGGTGGATGCTATGAGTGTGGTGAGTATGGTCATATCACGAGGGCTTGTCTGAGGTTGGTGGGTACTCAGTTGCAGCAGCAGAGTTCCCGTGCTATGGTTCAGGCACCAGGTGTTCCACAGCCTGCCTAGCCAGCTAAAGGTTGGGGTAGAGGTTCTAGAGGTTGAGGTAGAGGTGCTAGAGGTGGAGCTCAGACGGCTAGAGGTGGAGGCCAGCCAGCTGCAGGATGTCCTAGAGAGGTAGATCAGAGTGATGGGGCCCAGCCCCGACGTTATGCCCTTCCAACCAGGCCTGAGGCTGAGGCTTCCGATACAGTTATCACAGGTACTGTTCTGGTTTGTGATAGAGACACTTTTGTATTATATGATCCAGGGTCAACGTACTCGTATGTGTCATCTTATTTTGCATTGTATCTGGTGAAGCCTAGTGATTCTTTGACTACTCCTGTTTATATGTCTACACCGCTGGGTGATTCTATTGTGGTAGATCGAGTCCATCATTCTTGTATTGTGGTAATTGGGGGTCTGGAGACTCATGTAGATTTGTTAATTTTGGACATGGTTGATTTCGATGTTATATTGGGGATGGACTGGTTATCACCTTACGACGCTATCTTGGACTGTCATGCCAAAACTATGACCTTAGATTTATCGGGTTTGCCTCATTTAGAGTGGAGAAGGACTCCTGGTCATTCTACCCACAGTGTTATCTCGTATGTAAAGGCTCAGCGTATGGTCGAGAAGGGGTATTTGCCCTATTTGGTATATGTTCGCGATTCTAGTGCCGAGGTCCCTCCTATTGATTCTGTGCCCGTTGTTCAGGAGTTTCCTGAGGTATTTCCTTTAGACCTATCGGGTGTGCCACCCGACAGGGATATTGACTTTTGCATTGATCTGGTTCCGGGCACTCAGCTCATTTCTATTTTGCCGTATCGCATGGCCCCACCTGAGTTGAAAGAGTTAAAGGAGCAATTGCAAGACTTGTTTGAGAAGGGTTTCATTAGATCCAGTGTTTTGCCTTGGGGTGCACCAGTGTTGTTTGTTAAAAAAAGGATTGGTGAATGAGAATGTGTATTGATTACCGGCAATCGAACAAGGTTACAATCAGGAATAAGTATCCGCTGCCAAGGATTGATGATTTGTTCGATCAACTTTAGGGTTCCAAGGTATTTTCAAATATTAACTTGAGATCTTGCTACCATCAGTTGAGGATTATGGCATGCGATGTCCCTAAGACTGCTTTCTGCACTTCGTACGGGCATTATGAGTTCTTGGTGTTGTCATTTGGGTTGACTAATGCCCCATCAACTTTTATGGATTTAATGAACAGAGTGTTCAAGACATATTTGGACTCGTTCGTGATAGTCTTCATTGATGATATATTGATATATTCCCGCAGCCAGGAGGAGCACGAGCAGCACCTTAGAGTGGTTCTTCAGACTCTGAGGGATAGTCAGTTATATGCTAAGTTCTCGAAGTATAAGCTCTGACTACGTTCAGTTGCATTTATAGGTCATGTTGTACTAGTAGAGGGTATTAAGGTTGATTCGAAGAAAATTGTGGCAGTCAAGAACTGACCTAGACCAGCATCAGCTACAGAGATTCGGATTTTTTTGGGATTGGCAGGTACTATCGTCGATTCATAGAGGGGTTTTCATCTATTGCAGTCTGGATGACCAGGTTGACCCAGAAGGGTGCCCCAGTTCATATGGTCCGATGAGTGTGAGGCGAGCTTTCAGAAGCTCAAGACAGCTCTGATTACGGCACTGGTGTTGGTTTTGCCCACAAATTCAGGGCCTTATATAGTTTATTGTGATGCATCTAGTGTTGGGCTTGGAGCAGTGTTGATGCAAGATGGCAAGGTCATTGCCTATGCTTCATGATGGTTGAAGATCCCTGAGAAGAATTATCTGGTTCATGATTTGGAGTTAGCAACCATTGTCAATGCCTTGAAGATCTGGAGGCATTATCAGTATGTCGTGGCATGTGAGGTATTCACGGATCACAAGAGTCTTCAGTATTTGTTCAAGCAAAAGGAGTTGAATTTGAGGCAGAAGAGGTGGTTGGAGTTGTTGAAAGATTATGATATCACCATTTTATATCATCCGAGAAAGGCGAATATGGTGGCCGATGCCTTGAGTAGGAAGTCAGCCAGTATGGGCAGTTTAGCTTATATTATGGTCGGTGAGAGACCGCTTGCTTTGGATTTTTAGGCTTTGGCCAACCTGTTCGTGAGGTTGGATATTTTTGAGCCCAGTCATTTGTTAGCTGTCACAGTCGCTTGTTCTTCATTATTAGAGCGTATCCGAGATCGGCAGTTTGATGATCCCTATTTGTGTATCCTTAGAGACACGATGTAGCATGGAGGTGCCAAGAAGGTTACCCTAGGTAATGATGGAGTTTTGAGATTGTAGGTCCGAGTCTTTGTGCCTAATGTAAATGGTCTTCGAGAGTTGATTTTAGAGGAGGCCCATAGCTCCCGGTACTATATTCATCCGGGCACCTCGAAGATGTATCAAGATTTGGAACAGCATTATTGGTGGCGAAGAATGAAGAAGGATATCATCGCATATGTGGTTCAGTGTTTGAATTGTCAACAGGTCAAGTACAAGCATCAGAGGCCCAGTGGTTCATTTCAGAGGATTGAGCTTCCCGAGTGGAAATGGGAGCGAATCACTATGGACTTCGTTACTAGACTCTCGTGTCTACATTTCGGACTGAAGTACGAAGTTTACCTCATGTTTCTGGTGAGCAGTTCAGCGAGAGATGGGCCCACGGGTTGAGTTGAGCACAACATTTCATCCCCAGACGGATGGGCGATCCGAGGGACTATTCATATTTTGGAGGATATTCTCCAAGCTTGTGTTATTGACTTTGGAGGGTCGTGGAATTAGTTTTTGTCTTTTTCGGAGTTCGCCGACAACAACAGCTACCAGTCGAGTATCCAGATGTCTCTTTGTGAGGCCTTATATGGTAGGCGTTGTTGGTCTCCGGTTGGATGGTTTGAGCCGTGGTAGACTCGATTGTTGGGTACGGATCTGGTTCAGGATGCCTTGGACAAGTATAGGATCATTCAGGATAGGCTTCGTTTAGTTTATTCCAGGCAAAAGAGTTATGCCGACCGCAAGGTTCGAGATTTGGCTTTCACGGTCGGTCAGTGGGTATTGCTTCGAGTGTCACCTATGAAAGGCATGATGAGATTTGGGAAGAAGGGCAAGCTTAGCCCTAGGTTCATTGGTCCGTTTAAGGTTCTTGATCGAGTGGGAGAGGTGTTGATACCCAATCTTTTCTATATATTTTTATACCCAAATACTTTCAAAATAGCATGTGTATACATATATAAGCATGCCCAAAATTTTTGGTATTTTTCCTCAATTTTTTAAGATTTTTTTAGAATCAATTCATTGTCTATTTTTACAGTACAAAATCAAAAATTATTCCCAAAATTATCATTTTTTGGTGAATAGCATATTTCATTCTCATATTTACAACAACAAAATATAATTAATATGATTTTTGCATATTTTTACAAATTTATTTTGAATTTCTAAAGCTAAATTGCATGAAATTGCAATTATAGCCTATTTTACAATTAATCGCATTTTATAATTAGAAAATTATTTCTGGTATTTTTAGATTAATATTTATATATTATTAATTAGTTATGTGTTTTCAATTTATTTTTCAAATCATTTTAACTATTTTTATAAAATAAAAAGGGGAAAAGTGGCTATTTAAATGCTAGCCAAAATTTATTGCAAACATAGCCCAATTGAACCCCAATTTTAACCTCATTTCAGACAGCCCATAATCCAATTAACCCATTCCAATTTCAATTAATACCCAACCCATACCCCATTCGAATGCCCGATCCATTTTTGATTTGATCTGAGCCGTTGATCAAATAAGATCAACGGCCCAGATTATATTACCTAAATTAAAGACTAATGACCCCCCCTCCCCTTAGAACCCTCATTTGAATATAGACCGGTCTCTCTCTTGGTCTCTTCGTCTTCTCCTTCTCTCTAGAACCTTCTGGTTCTTCTCCGATCATCTTCATCGCCTCTCCGGCCATCTCCATCCAACTTCTCCCGACCACCAGTCACCACGGAGCCTTGTCTCGTTGATCTTCTCTAAGTTTTGAGGCTCCAGAGATTTCCACCATGCGAGATGCTCACTGGAAGCCTTGCTTGGCTTATCTCCGGCCTCCTCTCCGATGGTTTTCAGTCCGATGGTACTATGTACGCCATTATTAACGAGTTTCACAGCCAGGTTCCTTACCTCACTGATTTATTGCAAAACCCTAATTTTTGCCTAAATCTCGTAATCTCTGTCTTTTTTAAAACGATTTTCAGCTTATTCATTGTGTTTTACACTACTCACTACTCGATTTCTTCGATTAATTCAAGTTTTTCAACGTTCTATTCTTCTTTTCAAAACTAGGGTTCCTGAGCCCCCTTTCAAAATCACTATATCTTCTGCTCCTTTTTTAGTATTATGTGATTGTGCCCGTATTATATGTTTATGTTTATGTTATGAGCTTTTTTGTTTTCTGGTTAATCTGAGTTCCATGCTTTAAGTTTTACTAGGGTTCCGGTCTTCTACTGAACCTGTGATTTTCTTGCTTAGGGTTCTCTGATTCTTACGCCTATTGTATTTTATAGGTCTAACTGTTATTCTACTGATTTTTGTGCATCTCTTCGAATCCATAATTTGTATGTGTTTTCCTTAGAAGTTCTTACACTGATTTTTAAATTATTTCATTACTTGTGAAATGCTCTCTATACTTAGCACTGATTCCCTCTGATTTTAGCCTAGTCCGTGATTCTTTGACTAATTTTCAGAGTTAATTTATATTTTTACCATATTTGTTCTCTTAAATATATTTTCAAATATTCAGTATATGCTTTCCTTACTTGAAGCATTATGTATCTGGCCCTTATTACATATTACATGCCTTACTACTCTTACTATGGCATAATCAGTCATCTAATTGATTCTTTCCTTTATCTGATATAACCTGTACTCCCATTCGAATCATGAATCCTTGATTAAAATGAATTAGGTCCTGTGATCTTGCTCACTCCTCTGCATATTGTTGTTTACTATTACTCTATATTACTGCATCCTCAACTGGTATGCCCTCCATTTGATTTACAGCTCTCAAAACAACATGCTTTTATACCTGCTGCATTTCATCCTGTTTCTTATATGCTTTTACTTAGGGTTCTGTTGTTCTTTCTGCAATTAGCATGCCTATATGCTAATTGATATGCACCCCTTCTGTTGTTTTTTCAAGACTGGTTCTCTATGGACCTTCTTTCAATTGTTTTTCAACTCAATCTCTTTAAAACTCTATCACAATCTCACTACTCCTAGAATTTAGGTTCTACCCCCTTCGTGTTAGCATTGCTTTGGGTACCTTGAGTACCCATTGAACTTTGATGCACAAGGCTGGTAATTTCACACTTGCATTTGTTCAATGTAACTTGTTTGGCCAAGGGCCTCAATGGTCCCTTAGGGAGCTTTGCCGCACCCCCAAACCTTGGTAAAAGGCTGTGAAACTCGATAGAAGTGAGGTTGGAGACTTGGGCCTGGTTGAAGGCCCCCTATAGAATAAATTCTTATTTTTCACATCTTCATTACTGTAATTTAATTGTCTTGTTCTATAATAACTTGTAATGAACGATTGGGGTTTATAGTGAAATCAGGGAGGGTTATGCATGCTAGTTTAAGGGTTACGGTTAGAAAACATACTTGTAGGGATTTACTACTTATTTGTGCAATAGATATACTCCATAGGACATGCATCTCACACGATTAGAAATCCTGTATTAAGCTCTTTTACTTCCAGCTTGTTATTATACTCACTTCGTAATCACAATTAGTTGATAACCAACTAACTACTGTTACAAGGAATGCTACTGCATTTAGATACCATGTTTTAGGACCCTTATGTGCATTAGACATCATGTTACCTAATATTTTTGTTTGAGTTGCAATTGCTTGAATGCCTCACTAGTTTTATTTAACAACACAAGTCTGATTAATTGTGTCTTCTTCTTAAAACTGGATTAATATGTATGCTCACCCTTAAGGAAAAAAGGCAATGTATATAATGCCTAGTCAAGCCTTAGGCCGGATAAAATCGATTGATCATTTTTAATCATGTTTTAGGCTACTCAACCTCTTTTAACTCTCTGAATTCGGCCTCTCTGAAGTCTTCTTAGTTTTCCCACTAAACTTTTGTTCTATTTTTAGATAATAACATCTGTGCTATATATTTTCTACTGAGTTACCTTTTTTTTTCAGCCCAGAATTATGCTATTATTTTCTAAAACTTCTCAGAGTACTGTGTCTTTAATATCTCTACAATGATTTTCAAAAGTATGTTTCCATACTAATTTCTATATTCTTATTGCCCTCTTTTACTTCTGAAATTCGTCCTTCAGTCAAACTTTCTACTTTTTGTCCAACTTTCGGAAACCTATCTTCGATATTCTTGCTCTTAAAACTCTCATTTTTTTAGACCTTCAATGTGTTGGAGACGTGCTGATTATATGCCTATCTATGGAGGGATATTTGAGCCTTTTACATGCCCTTTATATGATTCCTTTACGTGTAGTCCTATTTGTTATGTATGTCGCTTAGCATTTTGACGTTTAAACCTAAGTGTTCGGCCTAGTCCTTACCTTATAGGAATAGCGGTCCTAAATACCCTCGAGAACCTATAGGATGGGACGGGTAATAGCACGCAATAAGCACTCGTGACCAATCCACACGTTTAAATAACCTTTACGGGGCGGGAAGGGTAGAATATGGAGATGATGACCGGTGCGCTAATATCATAGGCGACCCCTCTCTTGAGGAGTGTATGTAGGGTATTGTACCGATGTGATCCATATTGTATTTAAATCTAGGACCCCATTTCCTTTTCTTTATTTGTATAATGTTCTTCTTAAATTTATGTTTTCTTCCAATTAATCCTTCTCTTTTAAAATAATTTATGTCCTTTCCTTCCTTTCTAAATTTATTTTTTTACTTATTTGTAACTACTATGTCCAAACCTTACTTGTTCCCTTCTATTTTAAAGTCACAATTAAGCATGGATGAGAACCATACTAATGGATCTTGAGGGGTGCCTAACACCTTCCCCTCGAGATAATCTCAAGCCATTACCCGAACTCTGGATTTCGTTCAAAAATCTTCTTCTTTTTCTTTAAAATGTCCTAATGCACTATAATCATTAGGTGGCGACTCTTCAAATTCCATAACCCGATTCCTAAAAAGGGAATAAGAGTTTTTTTATCCATAATATCGTAAACCCGATTTCTTTCTTTTAGAAGGGGGAAAAAGAGGGCGTCGACAAGAGGTGGCTTATAGACTTGCATTGTCTCCAAGATTATCAGCCATGCATCTAGTGTTTCATGTGTCCATTATTCAGAGGTATCACGGTGATCCATCCCACGTGTTAGATTTCAACATTGTCCAGTTGGACAAGGACTTGTCTTATGAGGAGGAGCCGATAGCTATTCTAGACCGGCAGGTTTGTCAGTTGAGATCAAAGAGTTTTCCTTCTATTCGTATTCAGTTGAGGGTTTAGCCTCCTAAGGCATCGACCTGGGAGTCCGAGTCCGATATGCGGATCCCCATTTTTTCCCTACTTAGGTACTTCCTTCTTCTGTCCGTTCGAGGACGAACGATTGTTTTAGAGGTGGAGAATGTGATGACCCTTTGTGTCATCACTTGTTTTAAATGAATTCTGCATTCCGATGCTTTAAAAAAATCTCTTTCACCTTCACCTCAATTTGCGTGCACAGTCCGAGCATATAGCCGGAAAGCTGTTATGTGAAAAATTTGTGAAATATTGAAATTTTGACTTAAAATGCATTTAAAGTTGACTTTGGTCGACATTCTTGGTAAACGGACCTGGACCCATGATTGACGATCCCAAAGGGTTCGTAGGAAAATATGAGACTTGGGCTTATGCCTAGAATCGAGTTCCGAGGTCCCAAGCCCGAGAAATAAATTTTTAAAGAAAATTATTTTCTGAAAGTGTTTAAAGCATTTTGAAATGAAATTTGATTAGAACATGTTGGTATCGGGCCCGTATTTTAGTTCCGCCGCCCGGTACTGGTCTTATATATGATTTAAGATGATTCTATAAAATTTTGTGAAAATGGAATCCGTTTGATGTGATTCGGACTTAAAATGGAAAATTTGATGCCTTATGAAGTTTGAGAAAAATTCTTTGATTTTGACGTTTAATTCGTTGTTTATGATGTTATTTTGGCGATTGTTTGCACGGATAAGTTCGTATGATGTCATTGAGCTTACGGCTTTACTACAATTAGGTAGTTCATACTATACCATGAATCTTACTTTGATTTATTATTATCGAGGTCTACTACCTAACTCCAGGTTACTCTCCCACCGCCTATCCTATATGTATAAATCTAAGCCATTTAATTCCTTATTACTATTCATCTAAAGAATGCCATCATTATCTCCTCTCATATTTTGGAAATTTTATCCATCTGTTGTTGATTCACCTTAATGTTGATCTATAATCCACCACTGATAATTTAAACCCTCTTACGTAATACGTTGTGACTAGGGCTCTCATTGCATAGGGGAAAATTTGATGTGATTTGCCTGATCCACCTAGGGACGATACTATACTTCAATAACCGTATTTCATAGCATTCCAATGTGATTAATCTTATAGGGGTATTTTAATCTCGTCCAATTATGAAATCTCTTCTCTTTGAATCATCACTCAATCACTATTATCATTTATCACAATCACACCATTACTTTTGTAAGGCCCCGTAAAACCATGTGCTCAAAACCTAGTAGCTCGTAGTGCCAAGGTCCGAATATGTGTTAGGAATGTGTAGAATTCTTCGCGACGAGCAAGCTCGCTGCGGTTTGGACCCTTTTTACTAATTTTGCACTTAAAAATCAAAAGAACCGATTTTCCAGAAAATTGTCATTCTGCAGTCGCAGATCAGCTATGCGGACCGCATTTCTGCCGCAGAGTGAAGCAGAAGGGTTGTCAAAATTGATGTTGAAAATGCAGTCCATTATGCGATCACATAATCAATATGCGGACCGCATAATCATCGCATAAGTTCCTCAAAGATTTGTGGAGTTCAATTCTGCGGTACAAAATGCGACCGCATAACAGGAATGCGGACCGCATTCCTGTCGCAGACCCAGGCAGACCTTCAGAGTTTTGGGCGCATTTCTGCGGTCCAATCTGCGGATTACATTTCGATTATGCGATCGCAGAATGCAACCGCAGATTTGCTCGGGCTTCTATTTTTCTAAATTTTAAAACCCCACCCCTTTTTAATAAAATACCTCAACCCCCTCATTTTAACAATCTTGCTGAACAAATTAAGAGAGAGGAAGAGAGGGTCTTGAGAGAGAAATTCATCTTCTCCAAAATTTGGTTCTTCAAAACCATCCGGGCTGGAAAGTTTCAAGCTTATCTTCATACCCCCTTTCCTTATAGGTAAAATCCCTAACTTCTCCCATTGAATTACTGGGTTAAACTAAGAGGGGGAGTCTCATGCATTAGTCCTTGAAATAATGGTTGAAATCATTCATGCATGTCTATTAAAAACCTAAAATCTAGAAAGAGGAATTGGGTAGGGGTAAAGGAGTGTTCAAAGAGGGGTTGATAACCTAAATAAGTTAAGTAGCAATTGTGAACTTTAATTCTAAGTTATGTGTATTAATTTGTGCACTGTATTGACGATGCTAGATTTTTGGTGAATTAGAAGTAGAAATTAAAAAAGGGATTCGGCTCCAGGTATGTATGGCTAACTTTAACCTTTGTAAAATTGCCTTGTTTGGTGTCCGAATACTTGGTATGTGATATCTCCATGAATTAGTTGTTAAGTTAAACTCTTGTGAGAAGGATTTGGTTAATTGTGTGAACTATTTGTGAATTCATGTAAAAATTTGCCTTATGCGTTGTTGGTTAAGACATCCAACATGATTGTGCAAGTAAATGGCAATAAACCAAGTTGTGATTGTGAACGTGTTATGTGGTAAAGACTGTGGGATGAGTGATAGAAAGGAATTGAAAATTTGTGAAATTGAAATGACTGTGATAACATCCTTTGTGGTTAGTCGTGGAAAACTATTGTTGTGATCTAAATGGTATAACGGGCTGTTGAAAAAATGGAAATGGTATGGATAGTTACCTAAACCTTTTGAGAGTTGTGCTGCTGTTGTTATTGGGATTTGTGGTTGTTGTTCTTAAAACTTGTTGTGGTTATCCTTGTAAATTATTATTTTTGTGGTATTGTTTGTGACTTGTGATTGCTCGGTGGGATCGGGTTGCGCGCCGCAACACGAAGTAATAAGGTGTGGGTTGTGGTGATAAGGGTGGCCGAGGTAATAAGGGTGGAAAATGATCGATATCACTATTGAAATGAAATATGAGAACGTTGTGAAATTGAAAATGTGGAAATGATGATGGGGAAAGGAGAGTTTGTTAACTTGTTTGCCTTGATTCTTTTCCTTGCTGTACTCAATTGTTGTTTCTTTCCATTGTTTATTACTTGTGTATGGCTTGAGGTTACTGAGGGTAAGGTTTGTTATACATACCAGTACAATTCAAATTTACTGACGTCCCTTTTGCCGGGGGCGCTACATTCGTGTTATGATTGTAGGTGGATCCGCAGCAGGTACTCCAGCCAACCGATCATAGCTCCCCCTTCGTCTTCCATCAGCTTTTTGGTGAGCCCCACTCCTCTCGGGGCCCTGCGTGGCTCAGGCCTCTTGTGTCCGGAGTTTTATTTTGATTTTGTGTAAGGTATAGCTGGAGCCTTGTTACTGGAAAATACTATATTATCCTGTTGTTCTTTTACAGGCTCTATAAACAGTAAATGTGGGTTGCGAACTTATGTAAATATGTATTTTGTATATTGGGCGATGGAAGTTGTAAATCTCATTAAGTGACTATGTGTGTTTTGTAAAAATGGTGTTTTAATTAAAAGTGACTATTTCCTTTGATTAATGGATAATGAAAATATGGGGTATGCGTGGGATACGAAAGGCACCCAGGTCCGCTTGACTAGGGATACCCGATCGAGCGCCGGTCATGTCCCACGAATTTGGGGCGTGACAACTTTACTACCCGGGCAACATTCCATCTCTTCCAAATGCTCCTAGTTTTAAACTCCTTTGAGTTCATTCAGGCTATACTGAGCTTTCTATAACTTACGAAAATCATAAGTTCTCTTATTTTGATGGGTTTGATCCCAAGGCCTTACCTATTTTTGTCACCTTCTCACTCATATTTTCTTATTCTTACTCCTACCTACCTAAAACCTTATCGCTCTACCATACTATAGCTTGCAACCTACACATTTCTATTTATATTACTCGCAACTTTCCTTTTAAGTAGGTAGCACTGTAGATTTCCTTTCATGCCCTCTTAGTTGTTTTTATATTTAAGCAACTACTTTTCCTAGTTGTTCTGCAACATGCTGCATGGATACCTGGCTTATCTTAGTACCCACGAATACTGGAATTCCCTGTAACTCATATGATCTCAAATATCTCTTTTGACTTCCCATTCATTAGTCACGATAGGTGCCACTTTATTACGGAGTGTATACAATATTGTAGTGAGACTCTTGTTACAAGATCATTTCTAATTCAAGTTACTGTGCTTATTGAAGCCTTTTTCCTTATTTCCTCAGCTAGTCTTTTGTTGTAATATTTAGGGGAGACCCTCTGACTCCTGTAAAGCTGCGATCTTATTACATCACACACCTCAAGGAAATTTTCGATGTTCTTACTCGCCTATAATTATCATTAGTTATTTAGCTCTGCGCCCTTGTGATCGTAGGGTTATTTTTGTACTGAAATTTTGAATGACTCCCTATTGAAACTCTTTTTATTTTTGTAACACTTATACGGTACCTTTAACTACCCCAAGTCCTATCTGAAATTTCTCATGGATTACAATCTCGTATCTGTGAGACTAAATATGCTAAGATGGGGTTCACTACATTTATCTTGCATGATATGTTGATTTATCTGTATCCTCATATCTTTCCATGACTAGACTCTTCTTGAATCAACTGCTAACTACTCGTTGGTCCATTCTCATAACTACATTATGCATATTGGGTTATGTCATTTGTTTTCACTTACCTCTCGCATTGGCTCCTTATATATCAAGTGTCCATTCACACTTATTTATCATTTCTACACTAAAAATATTAGCCGGCAAGGCCATACTAGTATCCATATATATTACATCTTTTTACAAGCCTCTAAGAGTACATAAATGTCACAAAGGTCGGGAATTGGCCTCTCCATACCAATCAATACATGTGCAAATCATATTGACCAAATAGGAAACTCCGGAGCAAGTGGAGTGAATCAACACCTTTTCCTGAGTTGATAGCCTACTAGAACGACTATCAATCTATCTATCGAGACTTGCGCTCATATTACGCAGTGTCCCCAGGCAAAAGGGATGTCCGTACAAGTAAAGTAATGAGTATGTAAGACATGAAAGTAGTATATAAAAGACATGAAAGAAACATGGAGTAAGGAACTCAACATGTAAGTGAATAGCTCGGTTAATCATGACATTTATAATGTAATGCATGTGCATATAAATATCATATCATGCATAGGTATATGCGTACATAACATCATCAAGCCTCTGAATGCATCCTATCATATCATCTCGGCCTTTATGGGAGAAATCATCGATATATACCAGCTGATCAAGTGGTGGTGCCTATATAATACCATAAAATTTACCCATACCCCATATACATATACTATACGTGTATATAACTCAATCTAGTCATGGATCAATATACATGTATAAATGAATGCAATGTATAATAAAGTAAGTCAATAAAATCTCTTGAAATATCATAAGACCCATGAATAGACAATATGGCAATAGGACATATGGGAAATTAAGAACATAGGCAACCTTAGTACTTCTAAGAATAGATTCATTTATAAAATTGTGTGCTTGCTCGTTTCGTGGTATCATGTGGATCACGCTAAAAGGAAAAAGAGATAGCCTTAATGTACCTTAACTCTATTGAGTCCTTAATACATTCCAAGAAATTATTCAAACAACTCAACTCAATCTACCATAGTATAAGTAGATTCAAAATCAGTGCTGAGTAAAGGCTAAGTCAGCAACTTAAACTAGTATCTAGTTTATGTAAATTTGGGAAGCATCTCTCTTGTAACAAGACAACATATAGCAACAATAAGTCACAACTACTTCACAACGAGCGGCAAGCTCCGATTGGAATGATTATACCGCATATCACCCCTTATAGATTTCTTAATTCAACTTAGAAATATAACTAACATGATAATGAAGTCATTCATCAATGATTTCAGTCTTATACAATGTATTTATTACAACGAAAACAATCCTCGACTCCAACTATCCTCAATTAGCAATTTTATTCACTAGTTCATGTCAAGTTCATCCATTTAACTTAATAAACATCAAGATAACCTTAAGAACATGCAAGAACACAATATAAATACTTCCTATAGTAGCTTCAAGTTAAAATACAAGTTATATTTGGCATACAACAGCCCTCAATGACAATACAACACCATAGAAATGACATAAGCTAATCCAAGTATTATCTTGTAGTTTATCATCTTAACAACTTAACCAACATACAGGAAATCTTAAGAACAATTAGTAGGCTGTTATACTCACCATAGCCAGTAGCAACAACTTGAAATTTCAGCCAAAAAGATCCCACAACTATCCTCAATGACAACACAACCTCAAAGAAGTGTTGTTCTTCACTAGAACTAACTTTTGATGCTGAAATATGGTGTAATCACCTTGGAATCACTTCAAATCCTTATTGGTATCTATTTAGAAGGGTTAGGAGAAGATTGGAGATGAATTTTACTCGAAAATGAGCAGAAAATAGGCGTCCAAATCATTTTTAAGGTGAACTAGGTCGTGCACCGCCTTAGTGGGTCCCATGGAAGTTGTTTGGGCCGTCTCGCAAAAACGTGAATATCTCTCTACTCCAATATCGTATCGACAAACGATTTAATTTGTTGGAAACTAGAATCATATATGTTCAGTTTGGAAGGTGTATCATCCAATATTTCCAATCAGATTGGGAGAAAGTCTCAGCTACATTTGACCTAATTTTCAGCACATTATGAATGTAACTTGTGATGACCTTTGCCAACTTTTGTTGCACATTTTGCTTGACTTCAAAATGTTGCACACGACTATCATGCAAATAAAATAATTCATATCATAACCTCCTTATCATGTTAATAACCCTAGTATCACCCCAAAGTACATGTTATAGCATTCCAAACTTGTTGACTTTCGACGAAACTTATTTTCTTCAATTGGTTCAGCTTCTAAGTTTTCAAACCCTCTTGGTAATCTTTATTGATGATCTTAAATATTTGTAACCTCCAAGGTTGCATGATTAACTGACTTTATATGCTTCCAAATATAATCTTATTCTGATTTTATGTCAATTGACTTACGACATGCTCTCGCATATTAAAATATGGGGTGTAACATTATCAGACTCTTATTCTGGTTTTGAGACCTTGGATAGATTCATTTAGTTGATTAGGACTTGTTTGCTAAGTTTGTTTATGTTCCAGAGTGTTTACGTGTGATTTTAACAAATTCGACAAAGTTTGAAGGTTTTAATGTTAAGAAAACAATTTTGATCTTCGTCTCTTGGTTTTGATGTTATTTGTAGTAATTTGAGTGTTTGAATAGTTTTGGATAGAACTAGTTGGTATGATTGGAGGGGGTCTCGTGGATCTTAGGTGTGATTCGGAGGTGTCAGACCTTTTTTTGCATTGATTTGCATAGCTGATCTTCTGATGTTTCCAAGCCTTGGGGGGTGCAAGCCTTCACATTCGCAATGTATTTCTCCCATTCACTGAAGTTTGGTCAGTTGGTCAATACATTTGCGATAAGGTAATTCTAGGCGAGGCTTATTTGTGATTCATGATAGCTATGTCTTTGCCATAATCGCGATAAGTATTGCTGGGTAGAGTATTTATGTTGCCATTTCCCTAATTTTACCCATTCTTTTATATTTTTGGTCTTAGACGTCGAGAGAAGGATAATTCCAAGCGAAATTTCACTACCACA
Organism: Nicotiana glauca; assembly: GCA_026770625.1. Lineage (NCBI taxonomy): Eukaryota > Viridiplantae > Streptophyta > Magnoliopsida > Solanales > Solanaceae > Nicotiana > Nicotiana glauca. The sequence continues at coordinate 9,238 of MU784138.1, read as the reverse complement.
TTGGAGGTCAGAAATTTTCACTTGGATTTGGCTTTATATTTGATTCCCCAAGGATTTATACACCTAAAAGTAGAAACGTTGAAAGAAAATTTAGGGTTTTTGTCATCAGTTTAAGAGGATGTATTTTTGGGATTTGAACACTTATTTGGACTCGATTTTGAAAATAAATTATATATCTTGATAGGTAAGTTATGAATCATCGAACTTTGGTATTGGTTTTCGATTTTGGGCACGGTGGACAAGTCAAATTTGTTGAATTTTGGGAATTTCTTCAAAGATCAAAGCTTTTTTTTATTAGGATCGCTTTCTATGGTACTGTAGAATTCCTTGGATGATGTTTGACTTGGATTTACATGATTAGAGGGGTAGAGTGAGGTTTTTGATGCAACTGGAGGTTGAATACTAGCCCCGTTGAGGTAAGCATCTTTCTTAGGCTTGGATTAAGGGTATTTTCCATTGGCTTGGGGGTGATGCATATACGAGGTGACGATTATATATGTGTACATCGTGGTTATTCATGATCCAGGTAGATTGTGGGCTATTATATGACTTTCTTTTCTATCAAGATTTTTTAATACCGTATTTCTCCGTTTGTATGACTATGTAAACATCTATTCATGCTAGAAATACTATGTCACGACCCCAACCTCGATCGTGATGGCGCCCAAGACACTGCTAGGCAAGCCCGACCAATTAAATAACCTTAACCATTTTATCCAGTTCATGAATTAATTAACATAGATAAATTACTGTCATAATACTGAAATCCTGAAATAGGGTTAAACATACAGAAATCCCGAATATAAAAAGCACTACACAGCCCGAAGAATCTGGTGTCACAAGTCTGAGCCTCTAATACATGAGTATCAACCTACTATAGATCGTTCTCTAGAAATGCAGAAATAAAGTAAATAAGATAGAAGGAAGATCAGGACTGCGAACGTCAAATGCAGCTACCTTGATACTCCCAGATATGATGCTAGGCAGAGAAGTCCTCACACAGTCTCAGGTGTACCTGGATCTGCACGCAAGGTGAAGGGAGTAATGTGAGTACTCCGACACAGTGAGTAATAAACATAAATAAAGGCTGAGAATAAGAAATCATGAATAGGCACAAAGTTATTCTATAAATACATCAACTTGAACCCAGTAGTATAAAATCAGTAAATCAATGAAAAAATTAATGGAAATACCATAACAGATTAATTAGTAAATGACAATCAAATATGCAATGCAACACATAGACCGGTACTCTCCTGTACCCGCTGCAGCGTGCAGCCCGCTCCATTTATTTATCGTCGACGGTGCTCACTGGCGGTGTACAAACTCCGGGAAGGGCCCCTTACGGCCCAAGCGCAATAATAAGCCATCTCGTGGCATCAACTAGTCCCTCGACCTCATATCAATATCAATATCATACCGCTGCGGCACGCAGCCCGATCCCATACTCAGTCCAAAATCACATAAGCCTTTCGGGCACAATAATATAGAAATATTCAGCCCGAACTTCATTTGAAAATATTAATTAAGTTTCTAGTTTGAGAAAAGGGGTGGCTGAGTTTGCAAAACGAAATTAAATACTAGGACTGAGTTCAATAATATGAAAAATGGTAAGAAATCAGTAATAACAATCCCTGAAGGATTCAATCAATTGGCACGAAGCCCAAACATAGTAATCAACTCAATTATAATGATAATAATTGAATTTCAGTCAATTATGCAGTTTATTAATCTACCGGCACGGACCAAGTCACAATCCCCAATGGTGCTCTACCCCACACTCGCTATCCGGCGTGCAAGTTACCTCAATATAGCACTACGATGTGCAAATACGGGGTTTCAAACCGTCAGAACATCATTTACATCTATTACTCACCTCAAGGCGGCTAAAATCCTACCTTGCTATGCCCTTGCCTCTCAAATCGACCTCTTCGTGTGTCGAATCTGATCAAAACCACAACGAATGCATCACAATATGCCAATGGAGCAATACCTAATCGAAAACAATCAAAAATAGCAAAAATGTCGAAATTAACAAAACCCAAGCCCCAGGCCCACTTCTCGAAACTCAGAAATTATTACACCAACGGGTTCCTTATCGCGCCACGAGTCTATACATATAAAGAACACCAAAATCGGAGTCCAAATGACCCCTCAAATCCCAATTTGAAATATTAAAACTCAAGTCCTAGTTCTTCCCCTTTTTGCTAAGTTTCCATGGTTTTCAAGGTCAATTTCACAATAAAATCGTGTTTTTAGTTCATAGGACTTACCTCCAATCAATCCCAATCGAAAACCTCTTCACTTTCCGTCCAAAAGCTCTCAAGGTGTTCAACAATGGAGGAAAATAGCTTAGGCTCACTGATGAAATATCATTTAAAAACCCTTCTGCCAACTGACCCTTTACTTTATGCGAACGCGAGGGCCCACTCGCGTTCGCGATGAACAACTTATCCCACTGGCCATTTTACCCTTCGCGAACGTGGTCCCCAACCCGCTAACGCAAAGCCTTGGGGTCTCTAAGCCTACGCGAAAGTGTAACCCAAACGCGAACACGAAACGCAACTCACCATTGGACCCCAACCCTTATATGCGAACGCGAAGACCTTCATGCGGATGCGATGCCTGACCTCCTATCCTTCTGCGAGCGCGAGGACTCCATCGTGATCGCGAAGGCCTTACCCCTGGCCCTCAATTCTCTTTCTACGCGTTTGCAACTCACCCTACGCGAACGCGAAGGGTTAAATCTCTGCAACCCTAATCTGAAAAACCTATAACTTCCAAGTGCTAGAATTGGTTCGTTTGACCATCCAAAATCACCCCGAGTCCCCCGGGACCTCAACCGAAAGTGTCAACCCATCCTAAAACATCACCCAAACTCGTTCCAATCATCAAAACACATCAAACAACATAAAAATCATCGAATTACATCGGATTCAAGCCTAAGTTCTTCTAAAACTTCCAAAACACGCATTTGATCAAAAACCCAACCAAAACACCTCCGAATGACCTGAAATTTTGCACACACATCCCAAATCACCTAACGAAGCTACAGTGACTCTCAGAATTCCATTCCAACCCTCGGATCAAAATCTCCCCTATCAACCGGAATTCGCCAAGAAACTAACTTTGCCAATTCAAGCCTAATTCTATACCGGGCCTCCAAAATCACTTCTGATCACATTCCTAAGTCACAAATCATTCCCGAAGCTAACTGAATCATCAGAATCCATATCCGAGTCTCCTAACATATAAGTCAACATCCAGTTGGTTTTTCCAAAACAAGCCTTCCTTAAATAGACTAATTGTCTCTTTTCCTTCTAAAAATCAATCCAAACCAACTCGTTCACACAAGACACTGATAATGAAGCATAAAGAAGCAAAAAATGGGGAAAACGGAGCGGTAACTCATGAGACAACGGGTTGGGTCATCACATCCTCCCTAACTTAAACAAACACTCGTCCTCGAGCATACCTAGAGTTGTTCTAAAAGCCAACCAATCGCTGAGTAACCTTACCATGCATATACCTGGGGGTGATCCTACGTCACCCTATCTCATATAGGTCCGATAACATATTTTTAACTACAATTACACAATCCAGTCCAACCTATAAATCATAGAACCACATTTCACTTTCCGAAATCATCACAAGATCAGGACCTAACATCTCTATTCAGAATAAGCCCGAACCAGCTGTAATAACTCATACTTGCAACCTCAGGTGTAATTATATGATACACCACATAACTCAAGCACATGCAGCGATAACTTTCCTTCAAAGCAGCTGCCCACAACAACCAATTACCGATAGAAAACCCCTTATTAGCTAAAGTTTCACTCCCACACTTCCATGTACTGCCAACGATAAATGAAACACGCAATAAACCATAATCATTTCTCAGATCAACCCTTTATGGGGCCATTTCTCCTCTAGCAATTACCATAGCAAATTTTGAATCGAACCTCGATGTTTACCCATCAAACATGCTGGAATCGAATCCATTTGTATTCATTAATGACCCCCAACAATCACCTTGAATCCCACACACCACTTTGGTGACATGACACATCAATACAGGCCTAAGCCACTACTTGCATAATTCGTGCACCAATAAGAAACAGTCTGAATATACTCAAATCATGAAAATGACCCCAACAAAAAAGCTGTATCTCAAGCTCATCAACACCATCACAACACAAAGCTGAGAACCCATCCCACATCATAGAAATAGAACATATGAATCTACCCCAAAAGGTCATATCTCCACGTAGCCTCGCTACAATGCGTGATCCTATCCAAACACTGTTACACCTGAAACACCTCATGTCACTATGCTCAAATCGACAACCACGCACAATTTGATTTCTGGAACCCAAGCAAATCATTACACCCATGGTGAAACAAATAACATATGCCATGCAAACCTGATAGAACATAGCCGGTACGTCAATCACCGAGCAACTCCCAATTACTCTTCCAGTTTGACTTCCACTATGAAACCCCAATGGAACCACACCATATGTGCCCATAACCAAAAAATTATAACGTCTCACAGCACAAAAGCAACTCATAGATCTCTCCAGATCACTATCAAGCTCACTAACGATCGAATCAACCTATCCCTCAACAATAAAATTTTGGGGCCAACAAAGCTGACTCAAGCTAGAACACGCATCCATATTGACCTGCCAACAAACCAATCATCAAGGAAACCTGAAGCTGCTTCTTCCACCTCTATAACTCTGTCAGTGCTATACGATATGATACAAGGCACCAGATCAATACCGAAATCAACAACCTTGCCTGGCGATATGCCCAGCCGCAAGAAATACCTCCGAGAAGACCCTCAACCCTAGAACTAAATCAATGGTAGAAACCTCTGCACTGACATCCATTATGAAGGCCCATTTAAGAAAAGCCACCCTTCCCAGCCGTCCGCTGGTCTTTGAAATATAGACCACTCTGCTAGAACATAATTCGACGCACCTCGCCACTCAACCCGTGGCATTTCTAGCATAGCCTATAGCTCAATAGTCCAGAATACCCCAACACTGAGACAACCAGTCTACACCCCAATATCATATCCAAAATCTAACTTACCAAGGAAAGAAAGATCCACTCGGGCCTCCAAATCCACGGTAGTTGCTAAATAATGCTGACACACACGATCTACAACCACATCACAGCCTGTATATGAGAACTTCAGTGTCCATATCCACACGGCACATGAATCATCATATCCAATCCCAAATTTCACCGTCTGAGCACGTGCACACCTTTAATACCCAATCATTCCATGATAAATACTCTAAAATTTCTCTCTGCCACCAGTCGATCCCACCAAAAAGTGCTGCAATACTATCGAAGTATCATCAGTTTAATCACATTACCCTTTTCTGAGACATATACTCTAGTCAAATCACTTCCAATTAGCAGTACCATTTCCTCGATTATCTCAGGCTACCCATTGCCTAAGAGTTTTATGAACTTCTTTTTAGAACTGAACTGAAACCTCGTACACACAAATCTCGATCCCCCACAACATACCGCATATACCATACCATCCAAGGATAATAGGAAATTTTTATCTCCCTTCCGCGCCACAGACATCTATGCTCCCAACTAGTTAAGAACTTCCATTGATCCCATATAGAAGAAAAATCATAATACATCCCAATCTCTCATATTCGTAAAAAATGCACCTCTTCAACTACGGTAGAAATAAATAAGAACTTTCTCAATTACGTTTGCATAAATTAAACTGCCAGGATTGAATCCTTCTAACTCGACCAAGCAAAGCAAGCCATCAAAATCCAAGAGCATTGCTATAAAATACTTGTAAGGGCTCATTACCTCGAACGCATACGTAGAATTAATCATATCCTTACCATACCGATTCAGTCTACTATCAAGCTATTCCATCTATCTAATTTCCCTTCTAATTCATCATCAACTTGGTATTCCCCCTTGCTGTAGCACTAGAGTTCCTCAACCCAGGCTCACTACATGAGACCCAATCACAAGACCACACTGTCTAAGACCCATAAGCCACTGAATCCTCTCTCTAATATTCCCAGAAACACCACATTCCAAAATACTTTACTCTGAAGAACTTCATGCGAATCTAAATTCGTTATCTTTACTTTCCTGATATTGATACATAGAATCCCATAATTAACATAAAAACACCATATATGCAAGTTTAAAGCACCCAACTATTGTATACAAACTCTTGGACACATTAGAACTATTCTCGCAAGTCATTCTCTCTTATTGAAACTACAACTTAGTGACCTAACGAACAGAACCACCCGTGCCTCATTGGCACTCCGATACCGCAAAAATGAAGTCCTCATCCCAATATAACCAAGCAACTTCCTGCTCTACACACTGTTGATACCCAATTTTTCCTTATGTATTTTATATATACTTAAAATATTCTCAAAATAGTATGTACATGCATATATATGCATTCCCAAGAGTTTTGGTATTTTTCCTTATTTTTAAAGATTTTAAAATCAATTTGTTTGCCTATTTTAATACTACAAAATTCAATAATTATTCCCAAAATTATTATTTTTGGTGAATAACTTATTTTATTCTCATATTTACACTGAAATATAATTAATTTTATTTTTTTATATTTTTACAAATTTATTTGGTATTTAAAAGCTAAATAGCATGTAATTGCAATTATAGCCTATTTTACAATTAACAGCATTTCATAATTATCAAATTATTTCCAGTATTTTTAAATTAATATTTATATATTATTAAGTAGATAAGTGATTTTAATTTGTTTTAAAAATCAATTTAACTATTTTATACAAAATAAAAAGGAGAAAACTAGCTATTTAACATTTAGTCTCATTTCATTGCAATTATAGCCCATTCAGATTTCAATTTTAGCCCTCAATTTACCCAGTCCTAACCCCAATTGGACCGACCCATATTTCATTTAATCGACCCCCGGTCCAGCCTTGATTTAATCCGAGCCGTTGTTCAAGTGAGATCAACGGCCCAGGTTTTATTTCCAAAATTAAATCTAACAAACCCCCCCCCCCCCAAACCCTCATTTCAGAGACGGTCTGTCTCTCTCACTCTACACTGACTCTTGCTCTCCCTTCTCTCTAAAACCTTCTGGTTCTCTCCTTCATCTCCGATGAATCCACCGCCTCTCCGGCCACGTCCAGCCTCACTTCTCTCGACCACTAGCCGCCGTGAAACCTTGTCTTGTTGATTCCCTCCATTTTCGAGACTCCAGAAGCTTTCACCATACAAGATGGTCACCGGAAGCTCTGCCTAGTTTTTCTCCAACCTTTCTCCGATGGTTTACAGTTCGATGGTGCTGCGAGCATCATTATTAACGAGTTTCACAGCCAGGTTCCTTACCTCTCGCTGGTTTATTAAGAAACCCTAATTTTCTTAAAACCTTGTCTTTTAAATCATTTTTTAACTTATTCTTTTGTGTTTTACACTACTTTCTACTAGATTTTTTCGATTGTTCAAGTTTTCAACGTTTTGTTTTTTTCTAAAATTAGGGTTTCCTGAACCCATTCGAAGTCACTATATCTTCTGGTTTTTTTTAGTATTATGTGTTTATGTTTGTGTTATGTGCTTGTTTGTGTGATCTTCTGGTTACTCTCCGAGTTCCATGCTTTAATTTTTCTATTAGGGTTCCAGCCTTCTATTGATTCTGTGATTTCTTGCTTAGGGTTCTCTGATTTTCATGCATATTGTGTTTTATAGGTGTAACGACGCAACCGGTCATTTTTAGAATTTACACCCCGATCCCCTATTAACTGCTTTCCCTAAGTTCATTTCTGCTATTTTGGTTTGCCGGGACGTTCGGTATTAGGATTCGGAGTGTTTTGGGACACTTTGTCCCTAAATGAGAGCTTAAGAGTTGAAGAATGGTACGTATTCGGAACAGTGTGAATACGACCTCGGAATAGAAATTTGATGGTTCCGTTAGCTCCGTTAGGTGATTTCGGGGTTGGGAGCATGTTCGGAATGTATTTTGGAAGTCTGTAGCTCATTTAGGCTTGAAATGCCGAAGTTTGAATTTTTGAAGTTTCCGGTCCGATAGTGAGTTTTTGATTCGAGGGTCGGATTGGAATTTTGGAAGTTGCAGTAGCTTTGTCATGTCATTTGGGATGTGTGTGCAAAATTTCAGGTCATTTGGACAAGGTTTGGATAGGTTTTTGATCGAAAGTGTGTTTGGTTAGAATTTGAAGTTCATAGGTTTGAATCTTTGATTAATTCGTGTTTCCGGCATTGTTTTAGGTGGTTTAAGGATTTGAGCAAGTTTTAATGATGTTATGGGTCATGTCTGTAGGTTTGGTTGAGGTCCCGGGGGCCTCGGCTGTGTTTCGGATGCTCAACGGAGCATTTTTGCCTTGAAAAGTGTTGCAGATTTTTCCTTCAGTTTTGCTGCAGATTTTCCTTCTATGCGATCGCATCATCACCTCCGCGATCGCATAGTGTATTCCAAAGGGGTCCCAATTTCCTTATACGCGATCGCATACCCTTGTTCGCGATCGCATAGTTATGCTCCCTCCTCTTCTGTGATTGCATCACTCCCATTGCGTTCGCATAGGTCATTTTCTGGGCCTTCCATTTTACTCTATGCGATTGCATGCCCACNGGGTTTCTTCATTTTATCACATTTTGACTTCTAGAGCTCGGTTCTTGGCGATTTTTGAAGGAATTTTCACCTGGGTGACTTGGGTAAGTGTTTCTCACTCAACTTAGACTAATTTCTATGAATCTTCTCTTAATTTCATCCTTTAATTTTAGATTTTCAATGAAAAATGGGTAGAACTTCATAAACCGAATTATTGACTTTTGAGGGGGTATTTGACCTCCGATTTGAGAGATTTTTATATGGTTAGACTCGTGAGAGTACGAGGGTTCTGAAAATATGAAAATTATCCGATTCCGAGTCATTGTCCTGAGGGGCGTTTTGGTTATTTTGCCTAATTTTGCGCTTTAGCTTTGAATTAAATAGTAGAATCAGTTGCTTGAGATATTAATTACAATGCGTGATTTAATTGAATAGATTTGGGCCATTTGAAGTCGAGAACCCGTGGCAAGAACGTGGTTGCTAGTTGATTTTAGCCGGTTTGAGTTAAGTATCTTGCCTAACCTTGTGTGGGGTACTTCCCCTTAGGATTTGAGTCTTCTTTGTTGATTGTAATTCCTTGCACGCGAGGTGACGAGTGCGTGTTCGGAT
>MU784137.1:100077-110482 GCA_026770625.1 Nicotiana glauca | reverse complement strand
AAAATTAAATATCAATTAAAATAAAATCGCACCATTGGGACATAAAATGCTAAAAATGCAAAAAATACATATTTTTTGTGATTTTCTATTTTTGTAAAGCAAACTTAATTACTCCTAAATGTAGAATTATATCCTAGATGCAAATGTGACATATTTTTGTATTTTATATTAATTTAACGAATAAAGATGCACCGATAAATGCAAATAATACAAGAAAAATAACACAAAATTCACAACAATTAAAAGCAAACTAAAAATTGTTTTATTTTGAATTTTCTGGGAGTAATTCATGTGAGGCAAAAATCACGTGCTCACAAGCGTTGTTTTGAGTGTTTCGAGGGTTCGAGTGGGTTTGCCCCGTGATTTCAGACTTGTCGGTTTGTTCGGGCGGGGAACGGGAACCTCGAGCGTCAAACGAGCGAGGCTCGAGTGAAGTTAGAACTTGGAAAAAGGACTGAAGTTGTTGTTTTTGTCATAACCGCATCTGCGTTTCTTGGACCGCAGAAGCGGGACCGCAGATGCGGTCATTTGATCGCAGAAGCAAAACAGGGGCAGGCCAGGGGAAACCGCAGAAGCGGCCCAGGGACCGCAGAAGCGGTTCCGCCTATGCGGCCCCCAGACCGCAGAAGCGGTCCAGCCCCCAATTCCCAAAGCCGCAGAAGCGGCCAATTTCCACAGAAGCGGAAATAGCTCCGCAGATACGAAAATAGCTGGGGGCAGAAGGGTTCATTTAATACGAACTCAAACTTATTTCTCTCATCTTTCACTCTTCACTTAGGCGATTTGGGTTCTTCCAAGAGAGGGTTTCCACATAGCTTGGTAAGGTAAGTAATTTTCCTTCGTCCTTAGCTTAAATACATGTATATTAGGTAGATTAAACACTAAAAATTTAGTAAAAATTATGTCTAATTGGGAAATATTTCTTATTTTAAATTACCAATATGATCATTTATGATTTTCTAGAGACTTGAGGAAATGAAAGGTGAATATATGAGCTTGTTGAGCCTTGGTAGGAATTTCCTTGTATATAATTGAGACTTTATGTGCATTCTTGATATTTTTCTTGATGATTATGGATCAGGCTGATCGCCTCAGTGAGAATAGATGCATCTATGGTTCGGGCCGCTCGACCCTCAGTAGTGCACAATTTATTTTATGTTGGAGCGGGCCGTCAACCTCGGCATGATTGCGTATGATTTATATGCTTACATTTAGACATGACATGATCACTTGTTTAATATGAAAAAGGGAAAATGCTAATTGAATTATGGTCAAGAACATGAATACGACTTATCTTTTAAACTTGTATTATTGGAGATACTTATGTTGTATATCTCACATTATTATCATATTATCTTGACCTTAGTAAGTATCAAGTCGACCTCTCGTCTCTACTTCTTCGAGATTAAATGGGATACTTACTGGGTACATGTTGTTTATGTACTCATGCTACGCTTCTGTACTTAAATGTACAGGATCTGAGGCAAGTGGATCTGGGCATCATTCTGGTGCGTATCAGTGAGCACGTCTGGGACTTCTACGGTGAACTGCTTCCCTTTCATGCCGATCCGCAGCCGAAGAAGTCTTTCTTTGTATTTTTGTTTCTGTCTATCATGATTCAGATAGTAGGATAGTATATTATTCTTTTGTGTATATTCTACTAGTTGCCCGTAGCTTGTGACACCAGGTTCTGGCACACACGTTAGTAGACATTTATTTTGAGTTGTATAATTATTTTAATATAGTGTTATCACTCTTGGATTTAGTTTTAACTTTGAAAAATCTGTTATACTTAGTTTTTGGTAAAAGAAAAATGAGAACTTAATTATATTTCCGCGTTGGCTGGCCTGATAACGATGTCGGGCGCCATCATGACCTATTATGAAAATATGGTCATGACATAAGATTTATCTACTGTATCTCTAATAATTTATCTATAATTAAAAGCAGAAGAAAAACTCCTACCATTAAGCCAAGCGGCATCATCCCAAACTACCACTTGGCACTCTAACACATAGCTCCAAATAATTAGGAACTATAATTTTATTTGGAATAAAACTGTCGTACAATTTTATTTGGAACAAAACCGCCGTACAAAATTTAGTAGAACTTTCAGAATATTTTAATTTTTTTAAGTATTATTAAATGATTTTACATGTGATAGTCGGTTAAACCACAAATATTAGTTAAATTGTTTTTACTTTCTACTTACCCTAAATTATCTATGCAAAATCACGATAGTAAGAGTGTTCTCAACTATTTAAACCACGATTGAAATTCACTATACTAGGTAACAACTGCTCAAAACTGGAAACTTATATTTCTTCCACTAATACATGGTAATTTAATTCTAATCTTCCTATTTCTATCAAGATTTCAAGAAAACTTACGGCTTATGCAAAAGATGGCTACTCACATTGATTTCTTCAAGGATATAATAATTTCGAAGATGCAATGGAAGTTGAAAGTTCGGGTTGTACGTCTGTGGGGAGTACCGGATCGTTTTAATCCAGGTACTATATTCTCGATTGAATTGGTTCTACAAGATGAAAAGGTATTTTAAATATGTTATTGCCTTGTTAATTCGTTTTGCTCGCTCTTTCTGGACTTGCTAATTCATTTTGCTCTCTCTTTCAAAATCTGTAGACAGATCTAATCCTATTTATGTTGTGTTGTAAACCATTAAAACACACCAAAACCCAACTTCAATATTATCGTATCTGGAAAAAGATAAGACTGGAATTTAGAAATGTTTTTCAAGTTGCAAAAGATACAAATCCGTTCAAATATATTGTTGAAAAGTAGAAACTGATTCCTTTTGTTCTCTGCTTTTTAAGTTGTAAATTGCTAATTAGTTTTGCTCTCTATTTTTGAACTTGCAAATCTAGATCTATTTTTCTGTATCTTTGACTTACAAATTCGTTCAAATATATTGTTGAAATATAGAAACTAACTCTTTTTGTTTTCTACTTCTTACGCTGCTCTATTTCTACTGTTGAAAAGTAGTATTTGAAATGCAACCCAATTTTAAGAAAATAGTGAACAAATGAATCGTCCTCAAAACAGTTGTAGAAATATAAAGAGGGGACAAAAGGGGTTTAAAAAAAGGTTTTGGAATTAGCAAAAATAGTTAAAGTTGCAAATCTGGAGTTTTTGTTCTATTTCTGTCACTTATTAATTTGTTCAACTTTACTGTTGAAAAGTAGAGTTAATATAAATTAGTATTACTATAAAAATTTGTAATCTATGTTATTTAATGTAATTTCTTTGTAGGGCGATCAGATACATGCTTTTATTGGCAAGTCAGTTTTGCATCTTTTCAAGACACAAATTAATGAGCTTGGATTATACCTTATGGTGAACTTTATCGTTTGCCAAAACAAGGAGAGGTTCAACACCATAAAACAGAGATTGAGGCTGACGTTTAATCAACAGACAACAGTGGATGAAATAATTAATCCACTTTTTTCAATGAATATCTTTGATCTGCGACCATATCATCAATTGATAAATAAAGTTGATGTGAACGAAAGTGCATTATTCGGTAATAATAACTTTTACCTTAATAATTTAATTATTAACTATAATGCTATTTATTTTAACATCTTTTTTTCTTTAGATATGATCGGAGAAATTATCAATTTTAGTGAGGTACACACGCAAAAACAAGGTGGAATTTCTAGGAAGTTTATGGATATCGAACTAGAAGATGATGAGTAAGAATAAACAGGAATCCATGGATTAAGGATAGATTTGATAATTATATATGCTAAAATTATATACTATTTCTATTTGACAGGAGGAACAAATTATCTGCTACATTTTGGGGCGAATTTGTTGATCAAGTTATACTTCACTTGCTAAGTTCTAACAATCAGCCTATTATTGTTGTTATGCAGCTCATAAAAGCCCATAAATTTCAAAGGAAAAATGTAACTATTCAATTATACATTACTTTTTGAAAGTTATTCATTACATCTTACACGTACTTTTTTTTTTGCAGATTAATATTCTGTGCGCAATACTTGGAATGCATCAAAGTTGCGATTAATCCTATTTTCCTCAATCTGTTGAGTTTAAAACATGGTTTAGTTTTTTTTTTCCATGTATCTACACTCATATCTATTTTTTCAAGTGTAGTTCTAACTGTTTTACTCATTTATAAATATAGATTACTTTCGGATCGGGATAGTTGCTCTGCGAGGCTGACTCAAACCATCTCTCAATAAAGTTACTCTATTTCGTATGAGTTAGAGAAGGGCATTATTGAAGTTAAAACAGTTGGCCAATTAGTGGAGTCTATGCAAGTGAATTAACTATTTTTATCTTCTTTCTTTGAAATTTCGAAAGACCATCTTTTCTATTTGTTTTTTTCTCATCTTTCAGCCTTTGGTTCTCATATTTTATGGCATTAAAATGTGATTAAACATTTACAATATGATAAGTTTTTATATGAAAGTTACTTCATTTGCATAAATATGTTCAGTTTAACTAATGTAATTTTATATAATATTGGATGGAGGACATGACAGCTCTGTTTATTTGAAATCGTCGGGGGCTGCTGCTTTTTCTGTCACGACTCATTTTCCATAATATGTCATGATGACGCCCGACACCATTTGTCAGGCCAGCCAACGCGGAAGTATAATTAAATTCTCATTTTACCTTTGCCAAAAACCACTATAATAGATTTTTCAAATTTAAAGCTAAAAACCAGTAAAGATCAATAGAGTATAAAAACAGTTATACAACCCAAAATAATATCTACCACTGTGTGTGCCAGAACCTGGTGTCACAAGCTACGAAAAACTAGTAGAATATACACAAGAGAATAATACCCTATCCTACTGTCTGAATCAGGAAAGACAGAAACAACAAAAAGATACAAGGAAGACTTCTTCGGTTGCGGATCGGCATGAAAGGAAAGCAGCTCACCGTAGAAGTCCCAGACGCGCTCACTGATACGCACCAGAATCATGTCCGGATCCACCTGCCTCAAATCCTGTACATTTAAGTACAGAAATATAGCATGAGTACATAAACAACATGTACCCAGTAAGTATCCCGTCTAATCTCGAAGAAGTAGAGACGAGAAGTTGACTCGATACTTACTAAGGTCAATTAACACACACACACACACACACACACATATATATATATATATATAAAAGTATGATGTGTTCAAATCATGGAATTTACAAGCATCAACAGTTTATGGCAAGTGGTATACATCAAGAACTTTACAGCGTCAAATTTATAATCTATCATATGAGATAATGGCAAAATAAAGCAAGTATAAGCTTTTCCACAATTAACATGCGCATATAATACCGAGGCGACAGCCCAAACCAACAGAAATAAACTGTGCACTTTCCGAGGGTCGACAATACGCCTATAGATGCATCTATTCATACCGAGGCGATCGGCCCGATCTACAAATAAGGATGAAATATCAAGTTCACACACATGGAACATAAATGGTCAAAAATACCAAGCCAAACTCAATTAACTATACAAGTATGCTCATATCCCCTTTTAAGTCTCTAGTACACACTAGGTGTTCATAACAACAAATTAACATAAGAGATATATTTAATAGGCATGTTGTAGGTCCTAAGCTACCCGGACATTTAACATAGTAGTAGCTACGTACGGGCTCTCGTCACCTAGTGTCTCGACCCAAATCCCGAACCCGGTCGTGATGGCACCTCTCGTGAAGACAAGGCCATCCAATAGATTAACAATACTTCTTTTAACAATTTCTTAGCAAGAATGAGTTGAAAATAATAGATAACATTATCATAAATGCGGAAGAAAATGATATAACAGGGAATCATCCCAGCTCAGCCCGAAATCGAGGTGCCACAAGTCACGAGCATCTAAAGAAGCCTGAACACAACTACACGACTAATAATATACAATAATAAATTCTGGAATTTTAAAGACAACATCCGGTACCGCGAACGCTTGCGGTCACCTTGCTCAGCTGCAATAGTAGTACCTTCAATCAGCTAATAACCCGCTACCGGGTGAACAATATCTGCAACTGCACGCGAGGTGCAGGGAGTAAAGTAAGTACTCCAACTCAGTGAGTAATAAAATTAAATAATAACTGAGCGATAAGAAATCACGTATAACAGATCATCATGCTGTATAGAAGCAGTGAATAACCCATACAATGAGAAAAATCAGTGAAACTGTGAAACCTTTCAAAGTATCTTGGCTCAGTTTTAAACTTCTTTTAAAGATGATCCTTTCAACAGTTGCGAAAATAATTTTCAACAATTAGTGACACTATGCACAAAGACCCGACCCTCGGGAAATATTCTTATTCCCGGTCAGCCTCTGTTACCTGACCAAACACATCATACAGTGTCATCATTACCACTGTCTAAGATTTATCCTCTTTAAGAGTGACCAGACAATACCAGAACAGCAAACAGACATCTCAAGAAATAACACAAACAATGAATAGTGAACAAATGCATGAATGCAATGCAATGCAAAATGACGGTACATTCCAGTACCCGCTACGACGTGCAGCCCGCTCCATTTATTTATCATCGACGGCGCTCACTGGGGGTGTGTACAGACTCCGGAGGGGCTCCTACAGCCCAAGCGCAATATCAACCATATCGTGGCATCAAACAGGCTCTCGGCCTCAATATCAATTTATCATCGCTGCAGCATGCAGCCCGAGCCATCCATATATTCAGAAATCACTATAACACTGCTACTGCATGCAGCCCGATCCATGCTTAGTCCAGAAATGCACATAAGCCACTTGGGCAATATTAACATGATAGTTCTCAGATCAAAACGTCAATAAAATATTGTTTAAGTTTTCAAATCTTAGAAAAATGGTTGAGTTTGCAAAATAGTATTAAAACCTTGGAACGAGATCAAATAATATGCAAGTAATGCAAAAACAGTGATATCAATCCCCGAAGGATTTACATAGTTGGCACGAATCCCCAAACATGGCAATCAGCCTAAATTATAATGATAACAACTAATTTCAGTCAAATACGCGGTAAAAATCAACAACCGGGACGGACCAAGTCACAGTCCCGCAACGGTGCTCTACTCCACGCTCATATCCGGCGTGCAAGTCACCTCAATACAGCACTATGATGTGCAAATCCGGGGTTTCAAACCCTCAGGACATCATTTACAAGTATTACTCACCTCGAACCGATGAAATCTGTAGCCCACGAGGCCTTTGCCCCTCAAACCGGCCTCCACGCGCGTCGTATCTAACCAAAACCACAATGAATACATTACAATAGGCTAAGGGAATATAACCCAATCGAAAAGACTCGAAAAATATCAAAAATCACAAAATTGGCAAAACCCGAGCCCCGGGCCCACTTTTCGAAATCCAAAAAGTTTTACATCAATAAGATCCTTATCTCTCCACGAGTCTATACATGTCAAATTCACAAGAATCGGAGTCCATTTTACCCCTCAAATCCCTAGTTTAAGCTCTCTTAAATTTCAAGCCCTAACCTCCATTTTTAACCTTTAATTCCTTGGGTTTTCAGTGTTAACCCATGTTTATCCACAATAATATCATAATCTAAGTCCAAGAATCCATACCTGATGATAGCCCTCGAAACCCTCTTCAAAAATCGCCCAAAATCTCCTTAGTCCGAAGTCTAAAATGCTTGTACTTTCAAAATTCGCGAAGTCACTTAAGTGCCACGACTGCTTTTGCGGTCCAGATATCGCACCGGCGGAACTGCTTATGCGGACTCTTGTCCGCTTCTGCGGAAAGGTCAAGCCCCCACTAGAACCGCTTCTGCAACCTCCTCGTCGCATCTGCGGTCCCTTTTTCGCAGATTCGGAAATACCAGATACCAGCAGTCATAAATCATGCAACAACTCCAAAACTCTCTGTTTAATCACCCAAACTCACCCCGAGGCCCCCTGAGACCTCAACCAAAAGCACATACATGATCTATTACTTTATTCAAACTTGCTCGAATCATCAAATCACTATCGTTAACATCAAAATCCTCAAATTTCACCAAATCAAAGCCTAAGTTTATCAAATTCTTCCAAAACTCACATTCGATCAAAAACCCAACCTAACCACCCCCGATTTAATTGAAATTTTGCACACACATCACAAATCACCTAACGAAGTTACTGAAACTCTCGGAATTCCATTCCGGCCCTCGGATCAAAATCTCACCTATCAACCGGATATTGCCAAAATGCTACTTCGCCAATTCAAGCCTAATTCTACACCGAACCTCCAAAATTACTTTCGATTGCACTCCTAAACCTCAAATCATCCTCTGAAGCTAACCAAATCGTCGAAAATCACATCCGAGCCCTCTAACTCACAAGTCAACTTCCGGTTGACTTTTCTAAACTAACCTTTCCTTAAAGAGACTAGTTGCCCCATTTCTTACCAAATCCAATCCGAGTCAACTCAAACTCACCCAACACATATAATAAATCATGAAGAAGTAATAAACGGGACAGAAACACATGAGATGACGGGTCGGGTCATCTGTAACGACCCAGCCGGTCGTTTTGGGAATTTACGCCCCGTACCCCCATTAACTACTTCCCTAAGTTCATTTCTGCTATTTTGGTTTGCCGGGACGTTTGGTGTTAAAATTTGGAGTGTTTTGGGACACTTAGTTCTTAAATGAGAGCTTAAGAGTTGAAAAATGGTCCGTATTTGGAACAGTGTGAAGACGACCTCGGAATGGAAATCCGATGGTTCCGTTAGCTCTTTTAGGTGATTTCAGGGTTGGGAGCGTGTTCGGAATGTTATTTGGAGGTCCGTAGCTCATTTAGGCTTGAAATGCCGAAGTTTGAATTTTTGAAGTTTCCGGTCCGATAGTGAGTTTTTGATCCGAGGGTCGGATTGGAATTCCGGAAGTTGCAGTAGCTCCGTCATGTCATTTGGGATGTGTGTGCAAAATTTCAGGTCATTCGGACAAGGTTTGGATAGGTTTTTGATCGAAAGTGTGTTTGGTTAGAATTTGAAGTTCATAGGCTTGAATCTTTGAATTATCCGTGTTTCCGGCGTTGTTTAAGGTGGTTTAAGGATTTGAGCAAGTTTGAATGATGTTACTGGATATGTATGTAGGTTTGGTTGAGGTCCTGGGGGCCTCGGGTGTGTATCGGATGCTCAACGGAGCAATTTGAAGTTAGAAATCATTGCAGAAAAATTGCAGGTCTGAAGTCCTTCTATGCATTCGCGTAGAAGGCATCGCGTTCGCGAAGCAATTATTTCCTCTCTCATCCCGTTCGCATCCTTATCTACGCATTCGCGTAGTGTATTTTGTGGAGATGTCAAATTCCTTCATCGCGTTCGCGTTTAGAGCCTCGCGTTCGCGAAGCTCTGCCTCGTCCTTCATCGCGTTCGCGTTTAGAGCCTCGCGTTCGCGAAGCTCTGCTGTGCCAGGCCTTCGCGTTCGTATCCCTACCTTCGCGAATGCGAAGGGAATTTGGGGGACCTTTTATTTTTCTTCTTCGCGAACGCGTGAGACCTGTCGCGTTCGCGAAGGCCAAATACCTGGGCAGACAGATTAAATTAACCATTTCGAAGGTTCACCATTTTTATACCATTTTGACTTCTAGAGCTCGGTTTTGGGAGATTTCTCGAGGGATTTTTAGAGACAACGATTGGGTAACGATTCCTTACTCCCTTATAATTAATACTCACTAATCTAACCTCAAATTCAACTTTAATTTCGGATTTTGAATGAAAATTGGGGTAAAGTTCTTAGACCTTATTGTGAGGATTTGAGGGGGCATTTGACCTCCGATTTGGGAGATTTTTATATGGTTAGACTCGTGAGAGTACGAGGGTTCTATAAATGTAAAAATGATTCGATTCCGAGATGTTGGCTGGAGGGGCATTTTGGTCATTTTACCTATTTTTGCGCCCTAGTTTTGATTTTATTAGTTGAATCAGTTAATTGCAATGTTATTTACAATATGAAATTGAATTGAATAGATTTGGGCCATTTGGAGTCGGATACTCTTGGCAAGGGCATCGTTCCCTAGTTGACTTTTCACCGGTTCGAGGTAAGTGGCTTGCCTAACCTTGTGTGGGGGATTTCGTCCCTTAGGATGTAATAATTGATAATTGAATGCCTTGTAGTGAGGTGACGAGCGCGTACTTGAGCAAATTGTTGAAACCCATATTTTCACTTAAATACTTGATTTGGATTCTCTTTCATATTTGCCTTACTTTACTTGCTTTTATAGCCTGTGCTAGTGTAGAGAAGCATGTTTAGTGGACTTACTTGCCTATTTGCTTAAACTGCCTTGTTTGCACTATATGAAGCATATTAGGCTAGAATCGACTATTATTTTCCATGAGTTTGGTAATTATTTGATATTTTGAGCTGTTGTTGTATTGATGTACTTCCCTTCT
>MU784137.1:63476-86048 GCA_026770625.1 Nicotiana glauca | reverse complement strand
CAAATTTGAAATATTAAAACTCAAGCCCTAGTTCTTCCTCTTTTGGCTAAATTTCCATGGATTCCAAGGATGATTTCACAATATAATCATGTACTTAGTTCATAGGACTTACCTCCAATCACTTCCCGTCAAAATCCCTTCAATTCCCGTCCAAAAGCTCTCAAGGTTGCTAAAAAATGGTGGAAAAATGGGTTTGGTTCGCAGATGAAATGTTTTTAACATTCTGTCCGGGTACTGTAGCTAACACTATGCGATCGCATTAGAGCCTTGCGATCGCATAGAACAAAATTTCGGGGCACTGTAGCTAACCCTATACGATTGCATAGAACAAATTTCCTGGGTACTGTAGCTAACACTATGCGATCGCATAGAACAAAATTTCGGGGCACTGTAGCTAACCCTATGCGATTGCATAGAACAAAATTCCTGGGTACTGTAGCTAACCCTATGCGATCGCATTAGAGCCATGCGATCGCATAGAACAAAATTGTTGTGCACTGACTGCTGCATTTCTACAACATTTTCCAACTTCAAAAATTCTCGTTAGCCATCCGAAATCACCCCGAGACCCCTGAGACCTCAACCAAAAGTACCAACACTTCCTAAAACATCATACAAACTTGTTCCAATCATCAAAACGCCTCAAACAATGCCAAAACCATCAAATTACATCAAATTCAAGCTTAAGTTCTTCTAAAACTTCCTAAACACGCACTCAATCAAAAACCCAACCAAAACACGTCCGAATGACCTGAAATTTTGCACACACGTCCCAAATGAAATGACGGAGCTAAAGCAACTTCCGGAATTTAAATCCGACCCTCGGATCAAAAACTCACTATCGGATCGGAAACTTCAAAAATTTAAACTTCGGCATTTCAAGCCTAAATGAGCTACGAACCTCCAAAATACATTCTGAACATGCTCCCAACCCTGAAATCACCTAACAGAGCTAACAGAACCATCAGATTTCCATTACGATGTCATCTTTACACTGTTCCGAATACGGACCATTTTTCAACTCTTAAGCTCTCATTTAGGGACTAAGTGTCCCAAACACTCCGAATCCTAACACCGAACGTCCCGGCAAACCAAAATAGCAGAAATGAACTTAGGCGAAGCAGTTAATGGGGGTCGGGGCGTAAATTCCATAAACGACCAGCTGGGTCGTTACAGAAGGACCGTGTAACATCCCGCATATTTGGATTAGGTATGAATGAGTTAAAGGAGTATTAAGGTAATATTTTGGACATATGAAGTCCTATCAAGATGATTATGGGTGAAAATAGTTATTTCAAAATCAAGATGGAAAGTGAAGTGCATAAGATTTGGCAAGATCACCTAAGTTTGCAGAAGGTCTATATTCCATCAGTTTTTATTGAAAATTTGAAAGGAACTTGGGAAAAATAAAAGAATGAAAATTGTATTCCTTTGAAATATCTTTCCAACGATATATTTTGGAGCCCGAATGGATATCTGTGCAAAAAGTTATGCCCGTTTTACAGAACACTATGCCATATGCGCGCCCACTAGCGCGAGATTAGCGCGCCCGCGCTAATGGGGTTTCGTTCTGGCCATTTAGCGCACCCAGTAGTGCGGGTTGGGCCTCCAGGTGCGTGGGGGCACTAGTGGGGGGGGGGTCTAAATCTATATTTCATCCCCCACAGCCGCAAAATATAAAAACTTGCTCTAGAAAGGAGAACTCTCAAAAACCTAACTCTTTAAGGTTCCTTCCACCATCCAAGGTAAGTTCTAATGGCGATTCTAAGTTAATTTCAATTTTTCTAACATCTTACTAACATTGGGTAAACCCTCCATATCATTAGATATTTGATTGGGGCATCATTATTGAGAGAAGGAACCCTAGAACTCGAATTCAAGAAGATTGAACATAAAAAAGGTAATGTCTTCACCCTCTAATTGATTATAGCATCGGTTTGATGATTTTAAAACCTAGTTCATGAGATATGAGTTGATGAGTTTGATAAAAAAACATAAAAAATATAGGTTTGGGGTGTATTATTGGTTAAGGGTGTTGTTTATTTTATGGGTGATTAAGAATAATGTTGATTATAACCATTTGAAACTTTAGAATTTATCTAGGAACAAGAGAATAGGTTATTGGGTGTAGAGACACCATTAATAAGGACTATGAAGCTTTATGTCACCAAGTGTTTGAGAAATGCTTAAGCGACTAAAACATGAGAATTATTGCTAATATGGAATCCCTTTGACTTGTATTGATATAGATTAAAGTTGAATGGGTTGGCGAATATTGTATTACGCTCAAGAGCAGGAAGTTAAGGTATGTGAGGCTAACTCTCTATGTTTGGGAATTTTAATGATTCTCCCTACATTCCGTTTCTTTTATGACGTTACCAAAAAATATAGTTAAGTCTAGTTCCTTGAATAGTTGTAGAACTTCTATTCTCTAGCTTCATAACTCGCTCATGACTTTCATTCTGAACGTTATGAGCTCAGTGCGTATTCAATATAGACTTGGGTTTGATGCCCCCGAGTCTTAGTATAGATTACTCAGTATGCCATATACAGTTGAAGTTTCAGTGTTCATAATAAGTTCAAGAATACATGTCTCAGTCTAGTCCCATTCACTATTCCAGTATTGTGTAACTCAGTGTGATCCAGTATTCCAGTATCATGTAACTCAGTGTGATTTTGTATTTCACTATCATGTATTGCAGTATGATTCTCAGTTCCTGAATGTTGAACACCTGTATTTTGGCCTGAGGCTGCAGTTTATGCTTTATGCATCTTTGGGCTTGAGGCCACAGTTTATGCTTTATGAATTTTAGGCTTGAGGTCGCAGTTATGTATACATATACTTGGGCCCAAGGCCGCAGCTTGTGCACATATATATATTGGGCGTGAGGCCACAGTTTAATATTCAGATAAACAGGTTGTTCATCATTCAGAATAGGGAGTATTCATATCCTTACTTCCTTTCAGTTCAATTATTAGTTACCGTTCAGTTATCGGCTATCATATCAGTTTCCAGTTATCAATTATCAGTTATCAGTTCAATTACCAGTTATCAGTTATCAGTTCAATTACCAGTTATCAGTTATCATTTCAGTTTCAGTTTGAATAGTTATCCTTTCAGTTATCAATTATAAATTCTCAGTGATCAGCTTAGTTTTAGTTTTAGCATTTATTATTCTTTCTTTCAGTTGCTTTATATACCCGTAAAATTCAAATGTACTGACCGCCCTTTTGCCCGGGGCATGTATCTCGTGATGCAGATAATTATTTACAGGTTGATGATTCAGAGCGCTAGGATTCTCATACCAGCTATTTGGTGATCCCCAGTTCTTTTGGGGCGTTATCATTACCTTACAGTCTTCAGTATTTTCAAATAATCAATGTTTTCAGTATTTCATTAGAGACTTCATAGATAGGGTAACAGTTAGGCAGAGTCTCAAGTTTTTTATGTTAAGCTATTTTGCTACATATATGTTTCAGAAATTGTATTAGTATTTTCGTACTTTGATTAATATCATTCATACTTTCAGTATATCAGCATGTGTTAGTTTATCTTCCACATTCAATATGTTATCACATGTTGATTCAGTGAGCTAGTTGGTTCACTCGGTCATATGTAGTCAGGCACCGAGTACTGTATTACGTTCAGGCCCAGGTTCGGGGTGTGACAAAGCTTGGAATCAGAGCACTAGGTTCAAAAGTCTTAGGGAGTCTATGAAGCCGTGTCCAGTGGAGTTTCCTTTATATGTGTGTGCCGGCCACTCATATAAATGGTTAACTACCAAGACATCCAGGATTGTCTCACTTCTTTCTACTCTAGATCGTGCCATAAAGCTTAGAGCAATAGTTAACCTTCTCTTCCTATCGAATTCCAAACGTATTGGATTCCCAAGCGACGCGCAGGAGAAACGTATGGTCCTAGAGAGGATAACTACCCATTGGGTATAATCATGGAGTACAGGTTGGTAAATATGAGACTTTAGAGGATGTTAAAAGTGGGATGCAATTGATAGTAGTACAGATTAAAGCATAACCTTATCAGAAAGTACAAAAGCAGTTATCATGTCTTATGGCTATTAGTTTACCTTAGTTACCAGTTATACAGTCTTTAAGTTAGAAAATTTATGGTTATTCAGTACGCCAGTATTCAGTTATATGTTTACCAAATATCCAATTTTCAGTGTATCAAAATTTCTGGTGACTTGTGAGTATACGGTGATGCATATGGGTTCTCAAAGAAAATGTAAGTAACAGTGGTTGTAGCTAAATCTTTGCATATTTTAGGTCTGGATTAAGACCCAAGAATCATCGGATGGTGCAGTAAGTGATTTATCAGATAATAGTATACTCTAAAGGATAAGTTTGTGTATGATAATCGTATGGAGCCAAAAGTTGGAAGATGATAGTTCAAATGTCAGACCCTAACATTGCTCACTATAGCTTTGGATAGAAAAGAGCCTAAGGGTAAAATACCTATGAATCAGAAACGTTTGTTATTACCAAAGATATGATCTCGTACAACTCATGCAAATGACTAGAAGATATGATGTATGCAATGAGAACTAAGAGCAGCCAATAGTGAATTTCAGGGAACGATTTTAAGTTGTTCATATTTTCAAATCAGAACTAGAAGTGCCACGCTAGTAAGCTAATATAAGAAGCAAGTATTGATGTAAGATAAAAGATATGGCAGTTCCCCCTTAGGTTATGTGACTAAGTGATTACTGAGGATGTTTATAGTATGATATGATTTTGTATTATATAGAAAGTACGGGGTTAGATATTCTAATTTTTGTTTAAGATAGATGAATTCCCTAAGTTGATCTATGCACATAGTTTAGAAAAAAGGATAGTATGCGACCATACAATAGGGTCGGATGATGAGGGAAATTAGAAATAGCCTTATGCTTCACTTTAGTTATTCAAAGAAGAACATGAACACATGACTCTAGCAGGTAGTTAGTAAAAGAATATTAAGTAAGTTTTGAGTTGATACAGTGAATTAGCACTTTCAACAGAGCTAGTAGAGGTACAATTTGATTCACTTAGCCAGGTTAACTCTAGTGAGTGGATGACAATTTGAAATACTGAACTCTTGTTAGAACCCAAAGAGCTTAAGTTAAACCTGAAGTACAGTGGCAGTGGGAAAAAAATCAGCTAGCAGTGAGTGAGCAAACTATAGAAGAATAGTCTTTAGGAATTATCATAATGTGGTTTCTCCAAGATTGGCAGTGTGAGCAGAGTTAAATTATTAAGATTGTGTATGATAGTTGTGAATACATTAGCTTCCCATTTATATAGGTAATATAGTCTTTCCTAGTAAAAAGGATTTCTCAGAAGTTAGTTGGCAGATGAGTCGTCATTGACGTTAAGTGTAAAGAATTGTAGAAAATAAATAAAGTTATTTGGATCCCAACAAAAAGGAGAAGGATCCACAAGTATAAGACCTTTGGTCTAAGGGGTAATGCAAAAATTTTCAGTAAGTCCAGTTAGATATTTGAAACCTGAATAGTTAGCATGGGATATGAAAAAAAAAGAAGAAAAATCAGTTCGGTAATGAGGGAAAATTTGTATAATTACCATAGGGATTATGTCTAGCATGTGTAAGAAAAATAAAGTAAGTAGAATGATCACCGAGTTTAGTCATTGATGATAAAGTGATCACAGAAAGCTATAAAATCATGCCCAGTTATGTATCACGTGGGCAGTGCCATTGCACGAGACTTTAGTCTTCGAAGTACTAGTTAAGGATTTAGCTCACAACAATTCTATAAGTGTTTTCAGGAAATTCTTAAGAAGATAAAGTATGAGAAGTATAACTCATGATTGAGGTAAATAAGAGAACTCTGGTAAAAGAAGTTCACCAGCCAAGATAGGAGTTCGACTTCGGACTCTAATGATGACGGAGTTGTTGTCTAGAACAGGACTTGTTCCCCCTTAGTAGCCGTTGAGAAGGAGAAACAAATTGATGATCCCTACGTGTTGCAGTTGAAAGAGGAGATTCACAAGTATAAGACGATGGCTTTTGAATAAGGGGAGATGAGGAGACTTTGAGGTACTAGGACAGATTGTGTGTCCCAGACATAGATGGACTTAAAGAGGGAAGATCATATTAGAAACCCATTATTCTAGGCATTATTTTCCTCCAGCTTCCCAAATATGCATCATGACCAAAGAGATTTATTGGTTGGACGACATGGAAAAGAACGTTGTAAACTTTATGGCCAGGCAGAGCATTTTATTTAAACAGTTGAGGATATGTCCTTGATGTTAAGAGTAATTGGGATGGTAACATACCTCTCATTGACCTTGCTAATAATAACACCTACCAATCTAGTATCAAGATAGCACTGTGCGAAACTCTGCATGGGAGAAGGTGTAGATCGCCAATTGGTTGGTTCAAGTTGGTGATTGGGTGTTTCTGAAAGATTCGTCTATGAAAGGCATTATGAGATTTAGGAAGAAGGGAAAGCATAGTCCTTAATTGGGCCATATAGATTCTTGCGAAGGATAGGTCAATTAGCTTATGAGTTGGAGTTGCCATAAGAATTAGGGGTGGTACATCCGTAGTTCACGTGTCACGTTATAACATTCAAGTTTTCAATACTCAGATACTCATGTCAGTTCAATACTTAGATATTCAAGTCAGTTCAATACTCAGACTACTCAAATATTCGTGCCAGTTCAATATTCATATATCCATGTTAGTTCAGTATTTACGTATCCATGGCGGACCAATATTCAGTCAATGCAGTAGTAATTCAGTCCAGTATCGAAACAGTTCAATAATCATGTATTCATTCAGTTTAGTATACAAGTGATAATGAAATTTCCTATTTCCACCAGACCCGTTTAACGTTCAGAGTTAGCAGAAGTTACAGTCAGGACAATCATTCAAGGACGAATGATCCCAAGGGGGAGATAATGTAACATCTCGCATATTTGGATTAGGTATGACTGAGTTAAAGGAGTATTAAGGTTATATTGTGGACATATGATTCCTATCGAGATGATTATGGGTGAAAATAGTTGTTTCAAAATCAAAATGGAAAGTGAGGTGCATAAGATTTGACAAAATAGACTAAGTTTGTATAAAGTCTGTATTCCATCAGTGTTTATTGAAAATTGAAAGGAATTTGGGAAAACTCAAAGCACAAAAATTGTAGTCCTTTGAAGTATCTTTCCAACGATGTATTATGGAGCCCGAACGAATATCTGTGCAAAAGGTTATGACAATTTTACAGAACACAATGCCATATGTGCGCCACTAGCGCGAGATTAGCGCGCCTGCGCTAATGAGGTTTTGTTCTGGCCATTTAGCATGGCCAGTAGCACGGTTTGGGCCTCCAAGTGCACGGGGGCGCTAGTGGGGGGTCGTTTTAAAGCTATATTTCATCCCCCACAGCCAAAAAACATAAAAACTTGCTCTAGAAAAGGGAACTCTCAAAAACCTAACTCTTTAAGGTTCCTTCCACCACCCAAGGTAAGTTCTAATAGCGATTCTAAATTAATTTCAATTTTCTAACATCTTATTAACCTGGATAAACCCTCCAAATAATTAGATATTTGATTGGGGCATCATTGTGGAGAGAAGGAACCCTAGAACTCGAATTCAAGAAGATTGAACGTCAAAAAGGTAATGTCTTCACCCTCTAGTTGATTATAGCATTGGTTTAATGATATTAAACCCTAGTTCACGAGATATGAGTTGATGAGTTTGATAAAAAAGCATAAAAAAATATAGGTTTGGGTTATTATTGGTTAAGGGTGTTGTTTATTTTATGGGTGATTAAGAATAATGTTGATTATAACCATTTGAAACTTTAGAATTTATCTAGGAACAAGAGAATGGGTTATTGGGTGTAGAGACACCATTAATAAGGACTGTGAAGCTTTATGTCACCAAGTGTTTGAGAAATGCTTAAGCGACTAAAACATGAGAATTATTGCTAATATGGAATCCCTTTGACTTGTATTGATATAGATTAAAGTTGAATGGGTTGGCGAATGTTATATTACGCTCAAGAGCAGGAAGTTAAGGTATGTGAGGCTAACTCTCTATGTTTGGGAATTTTAATGATTCTCCCTACATTCCTTTTCTTTTATGACGTTACCAATTTCCTCAGAAATATAGTTGAGTCTAGTTCCTTGAATAGTTGTAGAACTTCTATTCTCTAGCTTTATAACTTGCTCACGACTTTCATTCTCAACGTTGTGAGCTCAGTGCGCGTATTCAATATAGACTTGGGTTTGATACCCCCGAGTCTTAGTATAGATTACTCAGTATTCCATATACAGTTGAAGTTTCAGTGTTCGTAATCAGTTCTATAATACATGTCTAAGTCTAGTCCCATTCAGTATTCCAGTATTATGTAACTCAATGTGATCCAGTATTTCAGTATCTTGTACCTCAGTGTGATTTAGTATTTCACTATCATGTATTGCAGTATGATTCTCAGTTCCTGAATGTTGAACACCTATATTTGGGTATGAGTCCGCAGTTTATGTTTTATGCATCTTTAGGCTTGAGGCCGCAGTTTATGCTTTATGCATTTTGGACCTGAGATCGCAGTTATATATATGTATACTTGGGCCTGAGGCCGCAGCTTGTGCACATATATATATTGGGCCTGAGGCCGCAGTTTAATATTCAGATAAACAGGTTGTTCATTATTCAGAAGAGGGAGTATTCATATCCTTACTTCCTTTCAGTTCAATTATTAGTTACCGTTCAGTTATCATCTATCATATCAGTTACCAGTTATCGGTCCACTTATCAGTTCAATTACCAATTATCAGTTCAGTTATCTGTTATCAGTTATCAGTTACCATATCAGTTTCAGTTTTAATAGTTATCCTTTCAGTTATCAATTATAAATTCTTAGTTATCAGCTTAGTTTTAGTTTCAGCATTTATAATTCTTTCTTTCAGTTGCTTTACATACCAGTACAATTCAAATGTACTAACGTCCCTTTTGCCCGGGGTCTGTATCTCGCGATGTAGGTAATGATTCACAGGTTGATGATTCAGAGCGCTAGGATCCTCATACCAGCTATTTGGTGATCCCCAATTCTTTCGGGGCGTTATAATTGCCTTACGGTCTTCAGTATTTTCAGACATTCAGTGTTTTAGTATTTCATTAGAGGCTTCATAGACTAGAGTAACAGTTAGACAGAGTCTTAAGTTTTTCATGTTAAGTTATTTTGCTACAAATATGTTTCAGAAATTGGAGTA
This sequence comes from Nicotiana glauca, assembly GCA_026770625.1. Taxonomy (NCBI): domain Eukaryota; kingdom Viridiplantae; phylum Streptophyta; class Magnoliopsida; order Solanales; family Solanaceae; genus Nicotiana; species Nicotiana glauca. The sequence goes on along the minus strand of MU784137.1, from coordinate 76,814 downwards.
GTATTTCCGTACTTTGATTTATATCATTCAGAATTTCAGTATATCAGCATGTGTTAGTTTATCTTCCGCATTCAGTATGTTATGATATCACATGTTGATTCAGTCATCCAGTTGGTTCGCTCGGTCACATGTAGGCAGGCACCGAGTATCATGTTACGTCCAGGCCCAGGTTCGGGGTGTGACAGACAATACCGAGTCATCGACGTTATCGGTAAAGGATCTTACAAACTTAGCACAATGGTAGGTGAACAATCGCCAAACAATTGGAACATATTACTACTCAAACAATGCTATTACTAAGGTATGATTTCCTCCTTTTGTCCGTTTGAATTTGAAACTAATCTTTGTAGGTGATCGATAGAAGATATCGAAGAAACCTTTCTACACGAAGGCCTTAGGTTTTAAAGCATGCGTTGCGCTCTTTTTCCCTTAGACCTAATTTTATCCCAAATGGGTTTTATTGGTGAGATTTTTAACGAGGCAACAACTATGTGCTACCTAAGGAGAACTCAATAGTATCAAAGGTTTATTTTCAAATCAACCTCGAATATTGGGGGGCATCACCGTTGGAGGATGTATTTTCGAGGAAAATATTTCACGCCAAAGAGGGCCTCGGTAGGAGAACTTTGTAATAGGCCAAACGGTCAGATGAACCGTCTCCATACAGAATAGTTGAGCCCCGACGACAAAACATGTACGCATGTATCAATTATTGAAAGAAGCATTATATATATATCAAAACACTTTGTGCCTAAAAGAAATATACTATTATATAAGCTTTACACTTATAATTCTACGAGAAACGACCCAAGGGCTAGAATACAAATAAACCCCAGATACTCGGGGACTGTTATCGATAGTCAAGGCATCCGAGTCATCGAAAACTCGAATTCGTAAGACCGCAAAGAAGCATCCCCTTGATATAAAGGCCAAGTCTATCATACTCGGGGACTAACCTTTCAAACAAGTTCGAAAGGTTATCAGGAAATAAGTCCAAGAGACATGCCCGAAGGCTAAAACCATATTAAAGAATATAAAAAGGCCACGGCCGAATAATGCAGCACAGAGACGTCCGAGTTCCACCATAAATTAAAGGCCTTCAAACACTTTGAAAAAACCGGTTAAATTAGGCTACCTCGACAAAAGCAAAAGATAAAGGGCTTCGACAAAAGCAAATGATAAAGGGCTTCGACAAAATCAGGCCTCGAATAATTTAAAGGCTTCGATAACATCATCCTTTGAGAAAACCTCAAGAGGTATTCGATTATGTTTACACAAACAAGTTACAAATAAGGTTCCGATCTGCTGAACCTTCGAAAAACCTAACAGGGACAAAAAACACATGCTAAGGCATAGAAAAATTTTCACTAAGTCTTTTAGCCAAATAGATGGAAAAATTATAGCCGCTTTAGAGGCTGATTAGCCCAACCTAAAAGAGCCTAAGTGCCGATATAAAAGAGCCTAAGGGCTAAAACATATAGGGTTCGAGACCTTGCTCTAACTCAACTCGAACTCAAGAGTCTCGTCATCCCGAGCTCACATCAAATTAACCAGGGCATAGCTTGAAGACTAACAAAAACCTTAAGAAGTATTCTATTCTAAGTTTAGAGATCGCCTGCTGAACACTAAAAAAACCTAAAGGTGTTTTATTCAGAATCCAAGCTAAGGTTTGCATAATCATTAAAGTTATCAAATGTTTTTCACAAAATAAAGACAATTCAGAATCAGAGATGAAGCAAAGGAATTCTTGATATTCATAAAAGATATTTGCAACACCCATGAAGGGACCTTACAAAAAAACTAAGCAAAAACAAAAAGGCCAAGAACCTAGTCTACTTTGGGGGCTACATCCCCGAGAACCACATCTTCGGGAGCCGCATATTCGGGAACCTCCTCCTCGGGGACTCCATCTTCATCCTCCCCGCCCTCGAAACCACTAACAACAACTTTATCATCAAAAAAAATGAGAAACCTGGCATCGGTTTCCAACGCCTTTGCTTGGGTTATTTCTTCAGTGAGGTCAAATCCTCGGGTGTGGATTTCTTCGAAAGTCTCCCTCCGGGCTTGGCACTTGGCCAAATCATTACTCTCATTTTCTTGATCGAAGGCCTCCCTTAGCTTCATTTGAATAGCGTCAGTATCCCTTAAGTATACGATGATGGTCTTATGAGCCGTAACCTTTATAACTTCAACATTGGCCTGCGCAACTTCGGCCCTTGCTTTAGCAAGCATTTCCTCTAGATCCTCAAATTTCTTAGCCTGGGCCATACTCTTCACTTTATTACCTCAAAGTTGAGTTTTAGCCTAGGAAAATTAGGCTAGAGCAGCTTCTTTATCGATAACAAGCCAATCCAAGTTCTCTTTCCATCTGTGGCAGTTAGCCTTAACCTGATCGACCTCACCCCGGAGCTTCCCAATCATCTCCATCTTTTGCTGCAACTGAGACATTGAAGTATTAGCCTCCATATATGACCAAGAAGACCATAATCTATTAAAATCACGGTTACCTGCTCATCTAGCTCGACCTCATTTTTCTGAGCTTTGGCCAATTCAATCCGAAGGTCCTTGAGCTCCTCCTCCTTTTGGCTATAGAGGAGCCTTAGGGCCTTCTCCTCACCCGAAGACTTCCTGAGCTAAGCCTCACATTGGCTCAGCTCGTCCCTAAACTTAATGATGGCCTACACATGAAACAAAGACATGTAAGTAAAAGAAAGAGGGAAATAGAAAATTACAACAATAAAAGATAGTGTTTATCCGAGAGAAGAGATGTTGAGCCTCTTCGAAGAGGGTGGATGTATCATTAAGGTCAACAACATCGTTAAACCCGATGAAACAGTCCCAAAAAGGATCCTCTTCGAGAATCTTGCTTAGGTCGGGCATTCACAGAGCTCGAGCATCCTTTATTGCCTCCTCTAAGCAAGATGGTAGAGAAGGTGAGTGACGTATTATCACGGCCCTGAGCTCCTCACTCAGGGCGCTCTGATTAGCTTCGGCCCTCTCAGCACTTGTCCCTTCCGGTGTACTTGTTGAAAGGGGGGAATGATCTCGATCTCAGGGGACTCGAGGGTTTTTCCCAAGTCTTTCTTCGGAGTTCCTTCACTAAGAGACAAGGTCTTAGGTTTAGAGGGCTTGGCGGCCTCGACTCCTTTCTTAGTTTGGGGCACCGGTGCCGACTCTTCGCTTTCATTCTCATCATCTTCCAGATGTTGGATGGCTGAATCCAAGTCTACATGGATAAGCTTCCTCTTTGGCTTTCGAGCAGGGGACCTCTCATCCTGAGGATCTTCAGGCTTCGAAGCCATCTTTCTTTTATTGTCTTTCCTCGATTTTGGAACCGAGGACTCAGTCTCTTCCCCGGGTGGGTCTGGCCTCATTTCAAAGACATCTCCAATGCCTGCACAAATAAACATGAGTAAGGTGGCATCACCAATAAATGAAAAGTATCAATACTCTGGGAAGCCCCCTCAATAATTTGGGCAATTTGCGCTCATCGTACGAGGAGGTGGAAGCTAACTTTCGAACTTAGTTCTCAAGGTCAAGAATTGCATGGAGCATCCAAGTGATAGCTACAAAGGGGGAGGGGGGGTAAAGGCAATTTACAAGACAAGAATGGAGTATAAGAAAATACTGGAAAAGAAACTTTACTTACGATTAGGATGCTATTTCTCCGGGAATGGTAGTTCTTCCTTAGGGATGATGTCCGAGGTCCTCACTCGGACAAACCGGCTCATCCAGCCTCGGTCCTTACCCTCGTCGTTACTAGCAAAAAAGGCTTTGCTTGATCGATGTTGAAGCTTGATCAGCCCTTGAAAAATGTGAAGCCGATATAGCCGAATGAGATGGTTGAGGGTAAATGATTGCATCCAACCCTACACCAATACAAAGTGGCAAAAGTGATCGATCCATATTTTACCCGAGAAGGTCAGGATCGAATCCACATAGAGCTAGAACAATGTTTGGAGTTGGATTTATATCTAATCTAGTAGTACGTAGTGCTCTTGATTACAATTCCAATCATATTTGTTTTTTTATTACTTCTAAATTTATGCTAATGCTATGCGAAGTTAAGCTAAGCATGAATACTTGTAAGGTTTTCTAAATGGTTAACGAGGCACTAGGGAAGTGACTTTCTCCTAGATAAATACTTGACGGGTTCTAAATCCTAAGGCAAAGTTGTTATGCTTTGGGATCATGATATAGACAATGCACGACACTACTCACTCTATACCTCTCGGTAGCTTGAGTGACTTTGCCCTAATTGACTTTCTTAAGACCAATTGGTTGTCAAAATTATGCAAGCAATGTAGGCTCAAGTCGGGTATTACTAACTCTAGATTTAACCCTTTACTTAGGGCTATCAATCTCTTGAATATGTCCCAATTCCTTGTTGAACTGATTTTCCTAGACTCAAGCTCTCTTTCAAGAAGAACCCAAGTCAAATAGGCACAAATTAGTGTTTGCAACCACTAATTCAACATGGAAAGCACAAATCAATTCAAATATCAACCAACCATAAACATCTAAGCCTTAGAACAAAAGACCCATCAAATACCCACACTAGGGTTGAGCCACAACCCTAGTAATAGGTCTAGCTACTCATAATAATAGAGGAAAATAGATATTTAGATGAAGAATAACCCATATAATATGATTACAAACTAAGAATTGAAGATTCAGTATTAAACCAACTATAAAGGTACTCAAAATAGGCTAAAACCACTGTTCACGTGCTCAACTAAAAGTTAGACTCCCTAAAAATCTGAAAAAGAGTATTTATACAAGGCTAAATTTTTTGGATAAAAATACCCATGATGAAGGTACTGCAGACTGCGGAAAATGCACCGCGGCCGCAGTGAGGCTTTTTTGCTTGTTTTTTAGTCTCTGAATCTATCTACCACAGACCGCATAAAATGGACCACGACCGTGGTGGCTTCATCGCGGACTGCACAAAATGGATTACAGTTGATATAGCTTCCAATCTTTAAAACTCCCAGCTCTCTGAACCTCCTCTCCTCGGACCGCATATAATGGATTGCAGCCGTGGTGAGGCTACTGCGGCCGCGAAGAATCTACCGCGGACCGCAGCGCTTGAGCTTCCAAAATTTGCACCTTTCTGAATCTCCTCACCATAGACCACACTAAATGGACTACGGCCGGGTGGGTATATTGCAGCTATAGTAGATTTTATGCTGCAACAGTGCTTTGACTTGTTCTTGATACTTGTGTAGGTTTCACTCCTTTTTGAGTTGGTTTTGATCTCTTATCACTTTCTTGACCAAACCGTGCAAACAAGCCCATCATGTAAGCCTTTGGGACTATTTATATGCATTTTTAATCAAAACTCAAGTAAAAAGGAGTGTAAAATTAACTAGAATCCCTAGTTATCAACTCCCCCAAATTTAAGCTCTTGCTTGTCCTCAAGCAAACAAAATAAGTCCCACCTCATTAAGAATACAACCAAGAAAATTTAGCTGATCTAAAGTAACCTCATCTAGCATCAGTTGGGACTAACAATTTGCCTCATTTCAAATGAATCACTAACAACATTCAACCTTTTAAAAACCATGGTTTTAGTACGACACAAAAGCATAAAGAATTGACTCAACTCATCAAGGAAACTCTTTCTACTACTTTGGTCATTGTGGAACCCAAACTCATACTCCTCCACTCTCCATAAGAAAACCTCACTTTTAGGTTGTAGCACTCAGAACGAGGATTGTGGAGAATATACTCATCTCTCTCAAGGAAAGGTCACAAGTCCGGCTCTAAGTACCATAAGCTTGCCCCTTATATGAGTCACCACTAATGTAAGCTTTATTCAACTCAAGATCATATAGGGCTTTTGTGGAGACATTGTGAAGGTTTTTGGTTCAGGGTAGGAAATATTTGGTCTAAGTAGGTTCCATATTCCCTTAAGAACTTCATTTGCTTCATTTTGGCACACATTCTCTTGACTTTTTAAGTCATTTATTTCTTTCTTAGGGGTTAGAGAGACACATTGTCACTCTTTCTTGATCATTTCAAAACTTTTTCTCCTTTCTACACTTTCCATGCCTTTCATCACTTTTTGTTTGGTAACAATGTGAATTACCATTAACTTCAACAACAATTACACTTACAGAGCACCTGATTTCCTGAATAGAAATTAGGCCTCCAACAAATAGAGAAAACTAATTACAAGTGATTTGTCTAATGAAATTCCTACATTTATACGCTTTCTTTGACTTTTGAAGTAAATCTATCCTTTCTATCACTTCTCTCTTGATTTGTATCACTACCTTTGTGTTTCTTGCTCTCCTTGTATAGTATACCATAGCTAAGTACACTACAGTTATGACTTCTTTTTTAAATTGCTTCCAGTGTTTCCTTTTGTTCTGATCCATCAGTTGCCTCACTCCTGTATATTGTACATCATGCCTTGTTCATGTGTTTAATTCTTTCCTTACTGCTGTTATCCATCCACATTGTGCAAACAAGTGATCCTGGGATTCCAATGCATCCTCATTGCGCAATATACAGTGAATATTTTCAACCTGTATCTGCATCCCAATAATCCTATCATTTGTCAACAATTTCCATAGTGATGCTAGCCAACCTATGAATGTGTTTAGGTTGAGCTGCTGCTGTCCATAATAAGTCTGCAATTTCCATCTTCTGTTGCCTACCAATGAGTGCAAGATAGCTGGAATTGATAGAGTACTCCGCAACAGGATTTAGAATGTATTTGCCCTATGAGTACCACTCCATCATCCCTTCTTTTACTGAGTTTAGCTTCCTCCAGTACCGGCTGTTGTCTAAAGGTGGAGAATGTGTCCATATATCTGAATTAGACTTCATATACACCCCATGAACCTACCTTACCCACAGAGACTCCTTGTTCAATGCTAACTGCCATACCAGTTTTCCAATTAAAGCTATTCCATTCCTTACATCTATTTTTGTTTATCCCACCCATGCTTTTTGGACAACAAACTTTCTCCTGTGCAACCAAAGCAACCTTCCCCATCTCCTCCTTTTCCCCTACAAATACTCTCTATATAACCTATCTACTCCTTTCACCACACTTTGAGGGAGGATAAAAACATTCCCCCAGAAGCCGTGGATAGAGAACAATACAACATTAACTACTTAAAGCCTTCCTGCATATGATAGTTGTTTAGAGTATGTGACTTTTTGTGTGATTTTTCCAATCAGCATCTGCCAGTCCATATTGTTCCATCTCCTAAGTGATAGAGGTAGTCCGAGATATTTGATAGGAAACACTCCTTCAGTAAATTTAATTCTGCTCAGCAACTGTGTTTTAATGTCATCTTCAACTCCAACTACAAAAATATTTGACTTCTCCATGTTGGCAATCAATCCTGAAACATTACTGAAGTGATCTAGGGCTTCTATCACTCTATTCACATAATTAATATTGCCTTTGCAAAATATCATTAGATCATCAGCAAAAATAAGATGAGTCAACTTGATTGTACGTGAGGTGACGAGCGCGTACTTGAGCAAATTGTTGAAACCCGGATTTTCACTTAAATACTTGATTTGGATTCTCTTTCATATTTGCCTTAGTTTACTTGCTTTTATAGCCTGTGCTAGTGTAGAGAAGCATGTTTAGTGGACTTACTTGCCTATTTGTTTAAACTGCTTTGTTTGCACTATATGAAGCATATTAGGCTAGAATCTACTATTATTCGACATGAGTTTGGTAATTATTTGATATTTTGAGCTGTTGTTGTATTAATGTACTTCCCTTCTGAATATTTCTCTGATGTTCGTTGCGCATTTACATTGGGACTACGGTGCAGGATTCCGGGAGTTCCCCCTTGTTTGTTTATTTTGGGACTACGGGTTTGATTCCCGGGAGATCCCCCTGCACTTTTATTTTGGGACTACGGGACGGTATCCCGAGAGATCCCCCTGCACTTTTATTTTGGGACTACGGGACGGTATCCCGGGAGAATCCCCCTGCACTTTTATTTTGGGACTACGGGACGGTATCCCGGGAGATACCCCTGCACACTGATGATTGGATTACGGGACGGTATCCCAGGAGGTTCTTTGATATTGATATGAGATTTGGACTATGGGACGGTATCCCGAGAAGTTCCATTGGACAGTTGAGAAAAAGGGCTACAGAACGGTTTCCTGGAAGACCCTCGTCGGTATTCTTGTAATATTGCTGTATTTACTCTGTGTTTCTGTTTTGTCTTGCAGTATTATATTTCATTGATCTGTCTTATCACTTCGTTGTATTCATTAGTTTTCATCAGACTTCGATACTGTTAATCTCTTGCTATTTTATTCTTTTCTGTCTCAGTAGGGCCCTGACCTTTCCTTATCACTCCCCAACCGAGGTTAGGCTTGGCACTTACTGAGTACCGTTGTGGTGTACTCATGCTACTCTTCTGCACAATTTTGTTGTGCAGATCTAGGTACTTCGGACCGAGCGCATTATCGGTGATTTTTTTTTAATAATAATTTGCTAGGCACTGTGCCTAGGGTTAATTTTCATACATATAGAAAAGGATACAACAGAGGTGGAGGGGGACATGAACCTTACCTCCACAAATACAAAGAAGGTGTATTTGGTTGACCACTTATGGTAACCAAATAGAACCTGAGCTATGTGATGAAACAAACCTAATGTGATGGTGTCAATGTCTATCCTAAAGTGATAGACATTGAAGTATACAATATACAAAGGAGACCTAGCCAATTAATACAAACTAGCACTAGAAGGTCTAAGTCTACCAAAATATTGAGTTGGAATTTGAGATTACATACATAACAACTACTACTATCCATATGGATTAAGCAGAAGTAGCATAGAGGGCCAAAGATACAAAAAGGACCCTTGAAGATGACTATCTTCCTAATTGCTTTAAAAATGAAATAGAAAGCAAAAAGGAAGATAGCTAACAAAATTGGAATGCCCAAACGGTTAGCTGCCTGGAGAAGTTGACAGAATAGAGTGAGCAAGGGTTGAGCCCTGTTCCATCTGTCCATGCATTGGCCTGGATATGAAATGATTGTTGTTGGTAGTCCATGAAGTGATCTCTGTCTTCCCTGGTCCTTGCCTTTGTTGTGTCTTCACCAGCTGCTGTAGAAGACATATGAGCATGTGGGTGTGACAGAGGGTCCCTGTGAGTGTGTAATCTGCTGTGTTTGAGGGTAGAGATGAGTGGGGTAACTTGGCTCAGTTGTGAATTTCTCAGCAGGTTGAGCATTACAAATACTAATACCACTGTTTGATAAATTAGCAACTGAGCAAGTGTCCCCCAGGTACCTGCAAAAAACATCAGAAGTGTTAGAAAAAGGGGCTCAGTTTCCAGGTGCTAGTGGTGCTGGAACTGAGGCTGGGGAGAGGGGAGCTGTGGTGATCCCTGTACTACAGTTTTGGTGTAGGTTCTTATGTAAACTACACTCAAATTTGTAGTTGCTCAAAGGAAGGAGAAGCAAAAGCAGTCTTGGGAGTCCATGAGTGGATGAACTGCTAGGGCTCCTGTGATTGATCTTGAGATGGCACAGGAGAGGTGCTATCAACCCTGCACATGCAATGTTCTGCACCTGTGAGGGTGTTGTTGTCTGATTGTGGACTGTGGCCTCCATCTTCAGCATTTGAGAAGTTTGGTGCACTTGGTGTACCTTCAGCAGAATGAACATCTGTGATGTTAATACCACTGTCTGAAGGCATACCAAGTGTCCATTTCTTATCTTAGTTCTCAAACTCCAGGTTCTTGTGTTGACTGAAGTTGAGGCTGGGGAGAGGGGAGCATTTGTGATCCCTGGTCTATACACTGACTGCAGGTTCTTGTATGTACTGTAGTCAGGTGTATAGAGGCTCATGATGCATTCATAACCAAAGTGAAGGTCATTAGTGCATCCAGCTGCAGCTCATTAGCCTCCTCTGAATTGCTGCAACCTCTGTACCTGTTGAGTCCAGGTGTGAGGTTGTCTTTGGCTGTAGAAAATATGGGATGCCCCATTGGTTTGGCCCTGGGAGACTGAACATCAGGGATGTTGATACCACTCCCAAAGGCCAGCCCAATTGGCCAATAAATGTACCTGCAAAACAAGAAAAGCAGTCAGTGAAAGCAGGAGCATTTCTGCTCTTATTTTTGGGGCTGTTGTGGTTTAGAGGTTTTGATGAATGGGGGACAAGGTGTTGTATAGTGGTTGTGTGGTTGAAAATGTTGTAACTTTGAGGGTTATAGTTGTTCTGCAAAGGTTCAAGGTGCATGAAAGGGTCTTTATTGCTGGAGTTTTGGATTTTTGGGCTTGATTTGGAGCATAGAAGGCTGTCAACCATAGCCATTGGAATGAGAAGGAGATGGTGATTGAGGGTTCATGATTTTTCTAGTCAATCTGTGCCTAAAGGAAGGTGTGCTCATCTTGTCCAAAATGACTTGGCCTCTAATATGATAAGGCAGTTGTGACAGACTGGAAAAATGAGTGGTATTGGCTAGAGTATGGCTGACTTTGGACAAGGAGTCTGCTGGGGTGTTAGCTTCTCTGTAGGTATGTGTGTAAGAGATGTTTTCACACTGGTTACACCCCTGTTTCAGCTTCTGGATAAGATTTGCTATGGTCCATGGAGGAGGGTTATCATTGGCTAACCACTGAATGAGCAGGGCAGAGTCTGATTCCAAGTGGATGTTGGTAAAGCCATTATCAATGCACCATGTAATGCCCAGGAGTGCAGCTTCAGTCTCAGCAAGGTTATTGGAACCTTCACCAAGGGGAGATGCAATTGCATGAATGAAGTCCCCATGGTGATCCCTAATTATGACCCCAGCCCCAATCTTACCAGGGTTATGCATGGCACTACCATCTGAATTCACCTTCACATAGTTAAGAGGGGGTTTTTGCCAGGTGATTAGGGTAGTTTTGGTGTGGAACTGGATGTTTTCAGAGAAGGAGTATAGCTGGGGCCAATCAGTAGGCCAAGAGAGGGCAGGGTAGGTGGCCAAGAGCATCAGATGAAGATCAGAATTGACAGAGTAGACTACCCTAGTCAATGAGGATTGTTTGGCTCCATACCTTGATGAGCATCTATTTTTCCAGAGGTTCCAGCATATAAGAATGGGCAGGGTATCTATGAGGAGCTTGTGAACCTCATTTTTGGATTTTTGGGTCCACCATTTCAGGAGGAGTGTGTTGAGGGGCATTTCAGTGAAGGGGAAACCTACTGGGGCAGCAAATATTTTCCAGATAACTTTGGCAAAGTGGCCTGTGCTAAATAGGTGATCAACAGTTTCAGCTTGAGGGTTCTTGCAACAAGCACATTTGTGCACAGAGGGTGGGCCAAAGGTTACCACTCTATCATCAGTAGGGAGCTTGTTTTTCAAGGCTCTCCACAAACAGAAGGATCTTTTAAAGGGGATTTGTTTGTGCCAAGTTTTCTTGTTCATGAATAGGAGAGGACTTTTCTTCCTTATCACATTCCATGCAGAGGCAGATGTGAAGTTCCCTGTTGTTGTGAGTTTCCATATAGGCTTGTCAGGTGTTTGGGGATTATAGGAGATGGGTGATTGAAGAATGGCTTCTAATACATGAGATGGGACAAGGTTAGATAATTTCTGAGCATCCCATACCCCTGAACTCCAAAAATGGAAGACCTGCTTGTTGCCTGGTCTTCCTCCTGTTATTCTGAAAGGAGCTAAGTGCCCTGTACCCAGCCAATTGTCCCACCAAAAGGAAGAATTACCAGAGGAGAGTTGCCATTGAATGTGTTCCTCAACTTCTTTTTTATTGGACTTCATCTTCTTCCATGCCTGTGATTGCCCTGAGTCCCATTTTTTTGAGACAGGATGGGATCTCTTGCAGTATTTTGCCTTGAGGAAATTGCTCCATAGTGACTCTTTAGTTCTGAAACACCACCACTGTTTGAACTCTAGAGACTTGCACACATCCTCTATATTTCTGAAGCCAATTCCTCCTTCATGCTGAGGCTTCGCCAGTTTATGCCATGAAGCCCAATGGTATTTGTTCTTATTGTGATCCATGCCCCAGAAAAAGTTAGCTGCTAGCTTCTCAATTTGTTTCATCACAGTCTTTGGAGGAGAGACTGCAGAGAGTAGATGGATGGGAAGAGATTGGAGTACATGTTTGATGAGTGTGGCCCTACCCCCATAAGAAAGAATCTTTCCATGCCAACCCCTTATTCTACTGACTACTTTAGAGATAATAGGATTGAAATAGATGATTCTTTTTCTTCCAGTGTAGAGAGGACATCCAAGGTAGGTAATTGGTGATTGTTTTCTAGAAAATCCTGTGATGTGGTGGACCCTCCTGATTGTGGACTGAAATGCAGAAGGAGAAGTCATAAAATGACTCTTATGCTTGTTAATCAATTGGCCAGAAGTTTGTTCATAAGCTTAGAGAGTGGCCATGATTTTTTTAAGAGAAGTTCTACCCCCAGATGTGAAAATGATGATATCATCAACAAAGCTGAGATGAGTGACTTGAGGGCCTCTTTTTTCCATGTAGAATCCATTGAAAAATTGATCATGAGTTAGACTGTTAAGCATTTTGGACAGTAACTCAGCACCTAAGATGAATAGGGCAGGGGCAAGAGGATCACCTTGTTTGAGACATCTTGTGGAGTGGAAAAAACCATGTCTTGAGCCATTAACAATAACAGAATACCAATTGTTTGAGAGGGTTCTCCATACCATGTCAATGATCCTCTCATTGAAACCAAGTCTTCTCATGACAATGCAGGTGAAAGCCCAGGAGACTCTATCATAGGCCTTAGCCATGTCCAATTTAATTACCACATTACCTCCCACATTGGGTTTTTTGATACCTTGCACTATCTCCTGGGCTAGCATTATATTCTCAGATATACTTCTGCCCTTAACAAAACCAGGCTGGTTAGGAGAGATTATGTTAGGTAAGGTGGGAGATAGCCTGAGACAAATAAGCTTAGAAATGATCTTATTTATGAAATTGCTCAGGCTAATTGGTCTGTATTCAGAGAGGGAGTTGGGGAACTCTACTTTAGGGAGGAGAACAAGGCAGGCTTGTGTCATATGCTTTGGCAAAGAGTAACCACAGAAGAAGGCATTGACAACATTGAAAATGTCCTTCTTAATAATTTCCCAACAATGCTGATAGAATTTCCCATTAAGTCCATATAGACCTGCAGCACTGTTAGGATTCATGGAAAAGACCACAGTCTTGATTTCATCAATTGAGGGCTCTTTTGGTAAGGGCATTATTGTCTTCATCATTAACAATGTGAGGGATACAAGAAATGAGATCTTCTCTTATTACCCCTCCCTGATCAGTGAATAGATCATGAAAATGATCACAGGCAGCTTCACCAATGGCCTC
>MU784137.1:42928-57483 GCA_026770625.1 Nicotiana glauca | reverse complement strand
TTTCGGTTGTATAGACATTTCTGGATGATAGAGCCATAGTTTATGTCCTTTAGCCTGTGTTGCCCGTGGGTTTCCGGGTCTTGGAGGTTACCTCAGTATTGGTATTAAAGTGTATGTGCCAGGCGGCAACTGTATACATTGTTCCTATTATTTAGTTTTGATTATTGATTTTGGCAATTGTTATTACTTTCGCAAGGTGTTAGGCTTACCTGGTCGCGAAGACTAGGTGCCGTCCTGACGTGTTTACAATTGATGAACTAGGGTCGTGACATCATCACATCCTCCCCAACTTAAACCAACGCTCGTCCTCGAGCGTACCCAGAGTTGTCCTAGAAGCCAACAAATAGCTGAATAAACTTACCAAGCATATACCCGGGGTGATCCCACGCCACCCTATTTCGCATAGGTCTGATAACACAACATAGCTGAAATCTCACAACCCACCTAGACCATGACCCATAGAACCACATCTCACTTTCCGAAATTGTACGCAAGACCAGAACCTCACATCTATACTCAGGATAAGTCCGAACCAGCTGTAATATCCCATACCTGCAACCTCCGGTGCAATTCTATGATATACCACATAGCTCAAACACATGCAGCGATAACTCCCATTTACGGCAGCTGTCCACAACAACCATATACCGATAGAAACCTCTTATTAGCCAAAATCTCATTCCAACACTTTAATATCCTACCAATGATAATGAAACACACAGCAAACCGTAACCATTTCTCAAATCAGCCACTTCCCTTTTGACTAATACCACAGCAGATCTCCGAACCGAACCTCGATATTATTCTTCCAACAAGCTGTAATCAAATATGTTCGCATTCATTAATGACTCCCACAATCACCTCGAATCCAACACACCACTCTGGTGATATGACACCTCATCACATGCCTAAGCCACAACTTGCATAATCCACGCACAAATGAAAGACGGTCTGAACATACTCAAATTATGACAAAAGACTCAAACAAAAGAGCTGTAACTCAAACTCCTCAGTACCATCACAACACAAGGCTGGGACCCCGTCCCACATCATAGAAATAGAATACCTGAATCTACCCCGAAGGGTCTAATCTCCACGTAGCCTCGCTACAATGCGCGATCTTATCCAAACACTGTTACACATGAAGCACCTCAAGTTGCTATACTCGAAATTGACAACCACGCACGATTGATATCTGGAACCCAAACAAATCATTATACCCATGGTGAAGCAAGTAATATACACCATACGATCCTGAAAGGACACAACCGATGCGCCATTCGCCGAGCAACACCCAATACGGACTTTCCATAGAAACAAGGAAGCAAGGCATACAAAATAGCATTTGGAAAACTACTCTAAACATCACACTGTTGCGGTGTGCAACCCGATCCAGATAACATACCCGTGGCGGCGTGCCACCCAATCCACACAAATATCTCGCATAGGGAGATGCACATCGAGCCAAATTTGCTCATTATAACAAAATACCGAGTATCGATCGTAAGCATAATGAGTGCATAATGATATCTACATATAGCGTTGTAAGCTACAAAACTCAAACACAATGAATCTCGATAGTACCGCACTATACGTGCCCACAGTCCAAAAATCATAACGCCTCACAGCACAGAAAAGCAACTCATAGATCTCTCCAGATCACTAGCAGGTTTAATAACGATCGAATCAACCTATCCTTCATCAATACAATTCGGGGCCAACCAAGCTAACTCAAACTAAATACGTATCCAATCAGCTTACCAACAACTCATTACCAAGAAGCCTGAAGTTGTTCCTTCCACTAATATAACTCATGTCGGAGCCGTACGATACGGTGCCCGATACCAAATTAATACCGAAATCCACAATCTCGCCCGGCGACATGCCCGACCACAAGGAACGCATTCGAAAAGTCCCTCAATACCGGAACTGAATCAATGGTAGAAACCTCTACACTGACATCCACCACAAAGGCCCAATTAAGGAAAGCAATCCTCCCCAGCCGTCCGCTGGTCTTTAGAATACAAACCATTCTGCTAGAACATAATCCGATGCACCTCGCCACGCAACCTGTGTCATTTTCCGACATAACCCATAGCACAGTAGACTAGAATAACCCAACACTGAGACAACCGGTCTACACCCCAATACCGTATCCACAATCTAATATACCAAGCAAAGAAAGATCCACTAGGGTCTTCAAATCCCGATAGCCATTAAACGGTGCCGATACATACAATCCACAGCCACCACATAGTCTGTACCTGAGAACTCCTAGTCTCCAGCTCCACATAGCACACAAATTACTATACCTGATCCCAAATTCTGTAGTATAAATACATATTACACCTCGAGTACCCAATCATTCCACGAAAGATATTCTAAAATTCTCCCTGTGCCACCAAACAAACTTAGATATCAATAGTCGAGTTATCAAGAAAATGCCGCAACACTACCGAAGTGCCATCAACTTAATCACATTGGCCTTTTTTTGAAACATATACTCTCGTCAAATCACTCCTATTCAGCAGTACCATTTCCTTGATTACCTGAGGTTACCCGTTGCCTGAGAATTTTGTGAACTTCTTTTCAAAACTAATCTGTATCTCATCTAGCCAAGACCCTCCGTTAATCTCATCTAGAAGAGGAATCATTACACATTTCATGCTTCGCATACCCATAGAAAATATATTCATCTCCAAACCATGGTAAAAACCCAACAAGGACTCTCTCCCCCAATTCCATGTGCACAAGCTAAACTGCCAGGACTAAATCCTCCTACTCAAACCAAGCTAAGCAAGCTGCCAAAACTCAAGAGTATTTCTGCAAAATGCCTGTAAGGCTCATTACCTCGAACACATACGAAGAATTAATCATGCCCTTACCATACCGACTCAGTCTACTGTCAACATATTCCATTTATCAAACTTCCCCTCTGATTCATCATCAACTTGATATCTCTCCCTCACTGTAGCATCACAATGCCTCAATCCAGGCTTACCACACAAGATTCAAACATAAGACCACACTGTCTAAGACCCATAAGCCGCGAAATACTCTTCCAAATGTTCCCAGAAATACTGCATTCCAAAATACTCTGCTTGAAGAACTTCCCGCGAATCTGAATTTATTACCATTACTTTCCAGATACTGATACATAGAATTCTATAATTAACATAGAATACCACAAGTCTTGACCTTTCCGATGAAGACACAGTCTCTGACCACATACACACCCTTGAGACACCTGATCGTTTCATGTAGAATCTTGAACACAATAAAACCATTCTCGAGAGTCATTCACTCTTATTCAAACTGCAAATTACCTAACTTAACGAATAGAATCAATCGTGCCTTATTAGCACTCTGACACCGCAGAATATGATCTCATTCCAATACAACCCAACAACTTTCTGGTCTAAGCACCGAGCATTCTTTATCAACAACAGCTCAAGACACCCGTTTATTTTCATACATCTACGAAGCACCATATAACCTTTGTCAAAATTTTGCTTCACTCGTGCCATCCTCGGCTCGATTTCTGCAACCGGGACTGATCCGCCAGCATACCTCGATACGGAACCAACATAGCACATAACCGTGCAGTCAGCTAATCAATAGCAACCTCCCCAACTTGGCTCGAAGCCATATATCAAGATACACTTAACAACTCATAATATTTTTTCTCTAATGATGCCACAATATCATGGTGAGATTAAACTCAAATCATCTACCAGTTCGCGAAAACACAGATCATCTCATACTGTAATCCTTTATACTTCTCGCACCCATCTCTACATCAATTGAGTCCACTCTCTTAAGTGACCTCAGATTCTCAATTTCAACACGTACCATTCAATTACACATGAGACCTTCTAGCATACACATAAGGATCATACCACTTAAGAACAACCCGCAGGAGATAACCCACCTGCTCTGCCTTAATTTATTACTTTGGCATACCTTCCACCATCATGTCCTCCAGACTGGCCCAACATCAACTCATAGAAATCACATCTCTCCCCTCGATCGGCGAATCATAAGCCATCAAGATACATCTGATACTGAGCGCTCATGTACGCATACAATCGCGTGGAAGGAATTTCAAGAGTTTTCTTTTCAAGTTGAATCAAGGACGCACGATAAGAATTCAAGAATGTGAAGTTTTCCTAAGGGTTTTGCAGCCTCTCGAGGATAAATACAGACATCTCTATACCGATCCACGAGACTCTACTAAACCTGCTCATGACTCGTGAGACCTAGTAACCTAGGCTCTGATACCAACTTGTCACGACCCGAATCCCGAACATGGTCGTGATGGCGCCTCTCGTGAAGACAAGGCCAGCCAACAGATTAACAATACTTCTTTTAACAATTTCTTAGCAAGAATGAGTCGAAAACAATAGATAACATTATCATAAATGCGGAAGAAAATGATATAACAGGGAACCATCCCAGCTCTGCCCGAAATCATGGTGTCACAAGTCACGAGCATCTAAAGAAGCCTGAACACAACTACACGGCTAATAATATACAATAATAAATTCTGGAATTTTAAAGACAACGTCCGGTGCCGCGAACGCTGGCGGTCACCTTGCTCAGCTGCAATAGTAGTACCTTCATTCAGCTAATAACCCACTACCGGGTGAACAATACCTGCAACTGCACGCGAGGTGCAGGGAGTAAAGTGAGTACTCTAACTCAGTGAGTAATAAAAGTAAATAATAGTTGAGCGGTAAGAAATCACGTATAACAGATCATCATGCTGTATAGAAGTAGTGAATAGCCTATACAATGAGAAAAATCAGTGAAACTGTGAAACCTTTCAAAGTATCTTGGCTCAATTTTAAACCTCTTTTGAAGATGATCCTTTCAACAGTTGCAAAAATAATTTTCAACAATTAGTGACACTATGCACAGAGACCCGCCCCTCGGGCAATATTTTATTCCCGGTCAGCAACTGTTACCTGACCAAACGCATCATAAAGTGTCATCGTTACCACTGTCTAAGATTTATCCTCTTTAAGAGTGATCAGAAAATACCAGAACAGCAAACAGACATCTCAAGAAATAACATAAATAATGAATAGTGAACAAATGCATGAATGCAATGCAATGCAAATAACGGTACATTCCAGTACCCGCTGCGGCGTGCAGCCCGCTCCATTTATTTATCGTCGACGGCGCTCACTGGGGGTGTGTATAGACTCCGGAGGGGCTCCTACAGCCCAAGCGCAATATCAGCCATATCGTGGCATCAAACAGGCTCTCGGCCTCAATATCAATTTATCATCGCTGCGGCATGCAGCCCGAGCCATCCATATATTCAGAAATCACTATAACACTGCTGCGACGTGCAGCCCGATCCATGCTCAGTCTAGAAATGCACATAAGCCACTTGGGAAATATTAACATGATAGTCCTCAGATCAAAACGTCAATAAAATATTGTTTGTTTTCAAATCTTAGAAAAATAGCTAAGTTTGCAAAATGGTATTAAAACCTTGGACCGAGATAAAATAATATGCAAGTAATGCAAAAATAGTGATATCAATCCCCAAAGGTATCACAGAGTTGGCACGAAGCCCCTAACATGGCAATCAGCCCAAATTGAGATGATAACAAATAATTTCAGTCAAATACGTGGTAAAAATCAACAACCGGGACGGACCAAGTCACAGTCCCCTAAAGGTGCTCTACCCCACGCTCATATCCGGCGTGCAAGTTACCTCAATACAGCACTATGATGTGCAAATCTGGGGTTTCAAACCCTCAGGACATCATTTACAAGTTTACTCACCTCGAACCGGTGAAATCTCTAGCCCGCGACGCCTTTGCCCCTCAAACCGGCCTCCACGCGCGTCGTATCTAACCAAAACCACGACGAATACATTACAATAGGCTAAGGGAATATAGCCCAATCGAAAAGTCTCGAAAAATATCGAAAATCACAACATTAGAAAAACCCGAGCCCCAGGCCCACTTCTCGAAATTTAGAAAATTTTACATCAATACGATCCTTATCTCGCCACGAGTCTATACATGTCAAATTCACAAGAATCGGAGTCTATTTGACCCCTCAAATCCCTAGTTTAAGCTCTCTTAAGTTTCAAGCCCTAACCTCCATTTTTAACCTTTAATTACTTGGGTTTCAGTGTTAACCCATGTTTATACACAATAATATCATAATCTAAGTCCAAGAATCCATACCTGATGATAGCCCTCGAAACCCTTTTAAAAAATCGCCGAAAATTTCCTTAGTCCGAAGTCCAAAATGTTTGTTCTTTCATAATTCGCGAACAAGACTTAATTTAATATCTGCCCAGGCCTTTTCGCTTCCGCGACACCAAAACCGCTTCTGCGTTTACCGCTTTTACGGCAATTATTCCACTTCTACGGAAGTCACTTAAGTGCCATGACCACTTCTGCGGTCCAGATATCGCACCGGCGGAACCGCTTATGCGGACTCTTATTCGCTTCTGCAGAAAGGTCAAGCCCCCACTAGAACCGCTTTTGCGACCTCCTTGCCGCATCTGCGGTCCCTTTTCCGCAGATGCGGAAATACCAGATACCAGCAGTCATAAATCATGCAACAACTCCAAAACTCTCCGTTTAATCACCCGAACTCACCCCGAGGCCCCCGGGACCTCAACCAAAAGCACAGACATGATCTATTACTTTATTCAAACTTTCTCGAATCATCAAATCACTATCGTTAACATCAAAATCCTCAATTTTCACCAAATTAAAGCCTAAGTTTATCAAATTCTTCCGAAACACACATTCGATCAAAAACCCGACCTAACCACCTCCGATTCAACTGAAATTTTGTACACACATCACAAATCACCTAATAAAGCTACTGCAACTCTCGGAATTCCATTCCGACCCCCGGATCAAAATCTCACCTATCAACCGGATATCGCCAAAATGCTACTTCGCCAATTCAAGCCTAATTCTACACCGAACCTCCAAAATTACTTTCGATTGCGCTCTTAAACCTCAAATAATCCCCCGAAGCTAATTGAATCGTCGAAAATCACATCCGAGCCCTCTAACTCACAAGTCAACTTCCGGTTGACTTTTCCAAACCAACCTTTCCTTAAAGAGACTAATTTCCCCATTTCTTACCAAATCCAATCCGAGTCAACTCAAACTCACCCAACACATATAATAAATCATGAAGAAGCAATAAATGGGGAAAACGGGACGGAAACACATGAGACGACGGGTCGGGTCGTCACACCTAGCGCGTGCGTAGTCCCCCGCATTTAGCAATAAACACTCAATCATTAACCCTAAGGCGACAATTCCCTCTTACGAGGTTAGAAAGGAGACTCACCTCGCTCCGAAGCGCACTTCCAATATCAAGAATAAGCCCAAACCCTCAATTCGCAGCCAAACGAGCACCAACTAATTAAAATAAGCAAGAACTAGTCAATAAGAGCTTACAAGGTTTATTCTAATTGTTTAAGCAATTTCCTAACCATTAATACAAGTTTCCTAAATTCTGACCCAGGGCCCGCGTGCTTGGATTCCCAGATTTTTTAAAGGAAGTTGTTCTCTATCACCTAAGGATCACAAATATCTGATTTCTAGTTCATTACATGGCAAATTATAAGATTAAATCTTAGTTTTTATTAAACCCTAGGTCTAACTCTAATCTCTTGATTTTTACCTAATTTTAGTGTTAAATGTACCTAATGTTTATGTATTTGAACTAAAAGTGAGTGGGGATTACTTACCTTGCAATGATATGTGGAAACTCTCTCTTTGACACCCCCAAAATCGCCCAAGTGTGGAGTGAAAAGTGAGAGAAATGAGTTTGAGTTCGTATTAATGATCCCTTCTGTCCCCAGTGATTTCCGCTTCTACGGAAGGATTCCCGCTTCCGCGGGGTCCGCTTCTGCGGACAAGAGCCGCTCTTGCGAAAATGGGCAAGGGAGTCCTGGGCCGCTTCTGCGAGTCCGCTTCCGCGGAAAGCCCACTGCTTCTGCGGCTCTGGGCCTGGGGCAGGTGGATCGCTTCTGCGGTCAGGGGTCTGCTTCTGCGGTTTCCCCTAGGCCTGGCCCCTTCCGCTTTCGTGATCACTAGACCGCATCTGCGGTCCCGCTTCTGCGGCCCAAGAACCGTAGATGCGGTTATGACAGAAGCAGCAAATCGCAGCCCTTTTCTAAGTTTCCAACTTCACTCCAACCTCGACCATTTGATGCTCGGGGCTCCCGAGTCCTGCCCGAACATACCGGCAAGTCTAAAATCATGAGGCGGACCTACTTGAACCCTCGAAATACTCAAAACAACGCTAAATCGAGGAATCAACCCCCAAAACCAAATGAATCAAATCATTAAACTTCAAGTTCTTAGTTCTCCTCCAAAGGGTCAAAACGCCCTTAAACTACTCGGATTGACACAAAATTTTACGGGTAAGTCTTAACTGATATTTCGAACTTGTACCAAGTTTCGGAATCAAAATTCGAACCCAATACCTATGAAAATAATGATTTCTTAGTTTATTTAAATCTTTGAAACTTTAACTTAACAATTTCACATAAAAATTCATTACTCGGGCTAGGGACCTCAGAATTCGATTTCGGACATACGCCCAGGCCCCATATTTTCCCGTGGACCCTCAGAAATTGTCAAATCACGATTCCGGCTCCGTTTCCTCAAAATGTTGACCGAAGTCAAACTTGGCCTTTTTAAAGAAACTTAAATAAGCAAATAGACTTATTCTTGCTCGAAACTCTTGTAACTTCCAAACCACCCGTTCCCGCAAGTCATAAATTAGCTAAAGCAAGTGTGGGAAGTTTAATTTTAGGGAACGGGGTTCAAAAATGCAAAATGACCAGTCAGGTCGTTACATTCTCCACCTCTTAAACAAACGTTTATCCGCGAACGGACATAGAAAAGTACCCGGACTGCTGAATAAGTGGGGATATCGGCTTCGCATGTCCTCCTCAGACTCCCAGGTCGCCTCCTCGACCGGTTGACCCCTCCATTGGACTCTTACCGCAGAAATCCTCTTGGACCTCAACTGGCGATCCTGCCTATCAACAATGGCAACTGGCTCCTCCTGATAGCCCAAGCA
Source organism: Nicotiana glauca (assembly GCA_026770625.1). NCBI lineage: Eukaryota > Viridiplantae > Streptophyta > Magnoliopsida > Solanales > Solanaceae > Nicotiana > Nicotiana glauca. The sequence continues at coordinate 48,396 of MU784137.1, read as the reverse complement.
CTCTTCTAGATGAATGGTACTGAAATCCAACACGTGAGAATAGTCGGCATAATGCTTCCGGAGCATCGATACATGGAAGACTGGATGAACTCCTGATAAACTGGGAGGTAAATCAAGCTCATAGGCAACCTCTCCAACTCGCCTCAACACCTCGAAGGGGCCAATAAACCTTGGGCTCAACTTGCCCTTTTTTCCGAACCTCATAATGCCCTTCATGGGCGAAACCTTCAAGAGAACCTTCTCGCCAACCATAAATGATACATCGCGCGCCTTCTGATCCACGTAACTCTTCTGCCAGGACCGAGCTATGCAGAGCCTCTCCTGAATCACTTTTACTTATCCAAGGCATCCTGAACCAAATCTGTACCAAGCAACTTTGCCTCACCAGGCTCAAACCACCAGATAGGAGAACGACAATGCCGACCATATAATGCCTCATAGGGGGCCATCTCTATGCTATACTGATAGCTATTATTATATGAAAATTCTGCCAAGGGTAAGAACTGATCCCACTGCCCTCCAAACTCAATCACACATGCTCTAAGCATATCCTCTAAAATCTGAACTGTCCGCTTCGACTGCCCGTCGGTCTGAGGATGGAATGTCGTGCTAAGCTCTATGCGGGTCCCCAACTCACTCCAGACAGCTCTCCAGAAATAGGAAGTAAACTGAGGGCCTCTGTCTGATATGATGGAGACCGGCACACCATGCAACCTCACTATCTCCCGAATGTAAATCTGGGCATATCTCTCCGCCGTATAAGTAGTCGCCACTGGAATTAAGTGGGTCGACTTGTTCAATCTATCCATAATAACCCATACTGAATCAACTTCCGCTGAGTCCGCGGCAACCCAATTGTGAAATCCATGATGATGCGCTCCCATTTCCATTCCGGAATGGGCATCTGCTGAAGTAGGCCACCTGGCTTCTGGTGCTCATATTTGACATGCATGCAATTCAAACATCTAGCAACATACCTTTTTCATCCTCCGCCGCCAGTAGTGCTATCTCAAGTCACGATACATATTCGTGGCACCCGGATGAATGGAGTACCTCAAACCGTGGGCCTCCTCTAGAATCTTCTTCCTCAAGCCATCAACATTAGGGACACATACACGTCCCTGAAGCCGTAACACACCATCTTCGCCAATAGAAATCTCTTTGGCACGTCCCTGAAGTACCGTCTCTATGAGAACTTCCAAATGTGGATCATCGAACTGTAGGGCCTTAATCTGCCCCAATAATGAAGACTGAGAAACCACACATGCTTGAACCCAGCTGGGCTCTGAAATATCCAATCTCCCAAGTCTGTTAGCGTAAGACTGAACGTCCAAAGCTAATGGTCTCATCTCAGCAGGAATGAATGCCAAGCTACCCATACTCTGCGCCTTCCTACTCAAGGCATCCGCGACCACATTTGCCTTGCCTGGATGATGAAGAATGGTAATGTCATAATCCTTTAGTAACTCAAGCCACCTGTGCTGTCTCAGATTAAGATCCCTCTGCTTGAACAAATGCCGCAAGCTGCGATGGTCTATATAAACCTCGCATGACACTCCATATCTTAAGAGCATGAACAATCGCTGCCAACTCTAGATCGTGCACATGGTAATTTTTCTCATGAACCTTCAGCTGACGTAAAGCATATACAATAACTCGCCCCTCCTGCATTAATACACATCCTAAGCCAATGCGAGAAGCGTCGCAATACACTGTATACATCCCTGAACCAAAAGGCAATACAAGAACTGGTGCCGTAGTCAAAGCTGTCTTGAGCTTCTGGAAGCTCTCCTCACAATCATCGGACCAACAGAATGGGGCACCCTTTTGGGTCAATCTGGTCAGAGGTGATGTAATAGATGAAAAGCCCTACACAAATCGCCGGTAATAACCTGCTAACCCTAAGAAGCTCCTGATCTCGGTCACTGAAGTAGGAAGTGGCCAACTCTGAACTGCCTCAATCTTCTTGGGATCCACCTTAATACCCTCTCCTGACACTACATGCCCCAAGAATGCTACTGTCTCTACCCAAAACTCACACTTGGAAAACTTAGCATAAAGCTGCTATTCTCGCAAGGTCTGAAGCACTACTCTCAAATGCTGCTCGTGCTCCCCCAGGCTACGTGAGTATATCAAGATGTCGTCAATGAAAACTATGACAAAAGAATCAATATAAGGCCTGAACACCATGTTCATCAAATCCATAAATGCCGCTGGAGCATTAGCCAAGCCAAAGGACATTACCAGAAACTCATAGTGGCCATACCTAGTCCTGAATATAGTTTTCAGAACATCCGAATCCCGAATCTTCAGCTGATGATACCCTGACCTCAAGTCGATCTTAGAGAACACCCTAACACCCTGCAACTAATCGAACAAATCATCAATACGGGGCAACGGATACTTGTTCTTGATGGTGACTTTGTTCAACTGGCGGTAATCAATGCACATCCGCATAGTCCCATCCTTTTTCTTCACGAATAGCACTGGTGCACCCCAAGGCGATACACTGGGCCTAACAAACCCCTTTGCAAACAACTCCTCCAACCGCTCCTTCAGCTCATTCAGCTCCTTAGGAGCCATACGGTACGGCATGATAGATATAGGTTGAGTTCCTGGAGCCAAATCAAAATAGAAATCAATATCACGGTCCGGAGTCATGCCAGGAAGATCAGAAGGAAAAACATCGATGAACTCTCGAACTACTGGCACTGAATCAATCGTCGGAGAATCTGCGGTGGTGTCTCGCACATAAGCTAAATAAGCCAAACACCCCTTCTCCACCATGCGCTGAGCCTTCAGGAAAGAAATGACCCTGCTAGGCGTATCAACTGTGGAACCCTTCCACTCCAATCTCGGCAACCCTGGCATCGCTAGAGAAACAGTCTTGGCATGGCAATCTAGAACGGCGTGATATGGAGATAACCAATCCATGCCTAGGATAACCTCAAAATTGATCATATCAAGCAACAGAAGATCTGCACTAGTCTCAAAACCACAAAAAGTAGCCACACAAGACCGGTAGATCCGGTTCACAACCATATAATCACCCAGAAGAGTGGACACATGAACAGGAACACCCAAGGGCTCAGGAGAAATAGCCAGGAAATGAGCAAACAGAGATGATACATAAGAATAAGTAGACCCTGGATCAAATAATACTGATGCATATCTACCGCTGACGGAGATAATACCTGTGATGATGGCATCTGAGGCCAATTCATCCGGCCTGGCTGGAAGAGCATAGAATCTAGCTGGAGCACCGGTTGTCTAGCCTCCACCTGACTGAGGTGTAGCTGGCTGAACTCTCCATGTCTGGCCTCCACCTCTGGATCGGCCTCTACCACTCTGCCTTCCACCTCTAGGTGGCTAGGCCGCTGGTGCTGGAGTCATGGGCTGCTTCCCCTTATATACTACCTTGCCCCTAAGCCTGGGATAGTATCTCCTCATGTGGCATGTGTCACTGCACTCAAAACAATGTGGTGTGGTGACATGCTACCCTGATGACTGTCCCTGATGACTCGTAGACCTCGTGGGAGGAGCCGGGATAGCCGGTGGGTGATATGAAGTCTCCGGCATAGCACTGAAGTAGGGACTAAAAGAACCCTAGGGACCTGAATACCTACTGGAAGAACCCTGAATAGCTGGCGGGCGGTAGGAACTCACTGGCATGGCACTGAAATAGAGGCGTGCTGGAGCACCCCAAGCGGAAGGTGGTGGTGCTGAAGATGGGGGCCTACTGGGCTGACCCCTCCCATACTGGCCTCTGCCCCTAGCTGGGGCACCTCTAAACTCTCCAAAGAATATGGCTCTCTTGTCCTGCTATATCTTCTCCCTACCCCTCTGACCATATCCCTCAATTCGGCGAGCAATCTAGACCACAAGCTGATACTCTATACCCATCTCCACCTATTTGGCCATACCCGATCGAATACTGGGCTGCAATCCGGCAACAAACCTCCGCACTCTCTCTGCATCCGTAGGGAGTATCATAAGTTGATGGCGAGATAACTCAGAAAACCTTGCCTCATAGTCGGTCACAGACATCTGACCCTGCTCAAGGTGCTCAAACTGATACCGCAACTCTTCCCTCTCAGAAGGCGAAATATACCTATCCAGGAACAACTGTTCGAACTGACCCCAAGTGATGGGAGAAGAACCGACGGGCCTACCAAGAACATAGGACTGCCACCATCTACGGGCCCTGCCCTCAATCTGAAAAGTAGTGAAGTCGACTCCATGCGACTCCAATATCCTCATAGCGTGCAGTCTGTCCCTGCACCTGTCGATGAAATCCTGGGTGTCCTCATGGCGCTCACCTCCGAAGACTGGAGGGTGAAGTCTGGTCCATCTGTCTAGTAACTTATACGGATCGAACTCCACAGCTGGCCTAGGCTGGGGTGTCACTGTAGCAACTGGCTGAATCCCCTCTATGGGTAGTGCACCCAGAGTCTGATATACCACAGCTACATGACCTGGAGCCTGAGCAGGTGGGGTCTGTGCTGAGTCATGGTGTCAGCTGGGTCTGCTGGAAATAAACCAGCCTGAGTCATGGTGTCCATGAATCGAAGCATATGGCATGACCTCCTGAAATCCCAACGCAATCATGAAATCCGCCAGAGTAGGCACAGCTGCGGGCGCCTCGCCCTGCTCCTCAATAGTGGGATCCCTCGCAAGGTCTGCTAGTGGTGCAACTGGAATATCTCTAGGAGACCCTCGTCCGCTATCACGAGCCGGTGCCCTCCCCCGGCCTCTACTCGGCCTCTAGCAACGGGGGGAGCAGCTCCTCCCGGGTCCGGAACGTCGGCAGTACGAGTCCTCACCATCTGTGAGAGAATAGAAGAGGGAATTTAGTACACTGACCACTGCACGATGGAAAATGAATAAAGAGTAGTCTTTCCTAACACCTTATAGCCTCTCGAAGAAAAATACAGACGTCTTTGTACCGATCTACAATACTCTATTAGGTTTGCCCGTAACTTGTGAGACCTACATGAACCTAGTGCTTTGATACCATGTTGTCATGACCCATTTACCATAATAGGTAATGATGGCGCCCGACACCATTTGTCAATTTGTCAGGCCAGCCAACGCGGAAGTATAATTAAATTCTCATTTTATCTTTGCCAAAAACCACTATAATAGAGTTTTCAAATTTAATGCTAAAAACCAATAAAGATCAATAAAGTATAAAGACAGTTATACAACCAAAATAATGTCTACTACTGTGTGTGCCAGAACCTGGTGTCACAAGTTATGGGCAACTAGTAGAATATACACAAAAGAATAATACCATATCCTACTGTCTGAATCACGATAGACAGAAACAACAAAAAAATACAAGGAAGACTTCTTCGGCTGCGGATCGGCATGAAAGGAAAGTAGCTTACCGTAGAAGTCCCAGACGCGCTCACTGATACGCACCAGAATCATGTCCGGATCCACCTGCCTCAAATCCTGTACATTTA
>MU784137.1:9325-42514 GCA_026770625.1 Nicotiana glauca | reverse complement strand
ATATATATATATATATATATATATATATATATATATATATATATATATATATATATATATATATATGCTTGTAAATTCCATGATGTGAACACATCATACTTATAATCTATCATATGAGATAATGGCAAAATAAAGCAAGTATAAGCTTTTCCACAATTAACATGCACAAATAATACCGAGGCGACGACCCGAACCAATAGAAATAAACGGTGCACTTGTCGAGGGTCGACGACGCGCCTATAGATGCATCTATTCATACCGAGGCTATCAGCGCGATCTACAAATAAGGATGAAATATCAAGTTCACACACATGGCACATAAATGGTCAAAAATACCAAGCCAAACTCAATTAACTATACAAGTATGCTCATATCCCCTTTTAAGTCTATAGTACACACTAGGTGTTCATAACAACAAGTTAACATAAGAGATATATTTAATAGGCATATTGTAGGTCCTAAGCTACCCGGACGTTCAACATAGTAGTAGCTACGGACGGGCTCTTGTCACCTAGCACGTGCATAGTCCCCGCTTTTAGCAACAAACACTCAATCATTAATCCTAAGGGGACAATTCCCTCTTACAAGGTTAGAAATGAGATTCAGCTCGCTCCGAAGCGTACTTCCAATATCAAGAATAAGCCCAAACCCTCAATTCGTAACTAAACGAGCACCAACTAATTAAAATAAGCAAGAACTAGTCAATAAGAGCTTACAAGGTTAAATTCTAATTGTTTAAGAAATTTCCTAACCATTAATACAAGTTTCCTAAATTCCGACCCCAGGCCCGCGTGCCCGGATTCCCAAATTTTTCGAAGGAAGTTGTTCTCTATCACCTAAGGATCACAAATATATGATTTGTAGTTCATTACATGGCAAATTATAAGATTAAATCTTAGTTTTGATTAAATCCTAGGTCTAACTCTAATCTCTTGATTTTTTACCTAATTTTAGTGTTAAATCTACCTAATATTTATGTATTTGAACTAAAAGTGAGTGGGGATTACTTACCTTACAATGATATGTGGAACTCTCTCTTTGAAACCCCCAAAATCGCCCAAGTGTGGAGTGAAAAGTGAGAGAAATGAGTTTGAGTTCGTATTAATGAACCCTTCTGTCCCTAGTGATTTTCGCTTCTGCGGAAGGATTCCCGCTTCTACGGGGTCCGCTTCTGCGGACAAGAGCCGCTCTTACGAAAATGGGCAAGGGAGGTCTGGGCCACTTTTGCGGTCAAGGTCTCGCTTCTGCGAGTCCGCTTCCGCGGAAAGCCCACCGCTTCTGCGGTTCTTGGACTGGGACAGGTGGACCCCTTCTGCGGTCGGGGGTTCGCTTCTGCGGTTTTCCCTGGGCCTGGCCCCTTCCCATTCTGCGATCTTTAGACCACATCTGCAATCCCGCTTCTGCGGCCTAAGAACTGCAGATGCGGTTATGACAGAAGTAGCAAATCCCAGCCCTTTTCTAAGTTTCCAACTTCACTCGAACTTCGACCATTTGACGCTCGGGGCTCCCGAGACCCGCCCGAACATACCGACAAGTCTGAAATCACGAGGCGGACCGACTCTAACCCTCGAAACACTCATCGACACTCAAAACAATGCTAAATCGAAGAATCAACCCCCAAAACCAAATGAATCAAATCATTGAACTTTAAGTTCTTAATTCTCCTCCAAAGGGTCAAAACGCCCTTAAACTACTCGAATTGACACAAAGTTTTACAGGTAAGTCTTAACTGATATTTCGGACTTATGCCAAGTTTCAGAATCAAAATCCGAACCCGATACCTATGAAAACAATAATTTCTTAGTTTATTTAAATATTTGAAACTTTAACTTAACAATTTCACATAAAAATTCATTACTCGGGCTAGGGACCTCGGAATTCGATTCCGGGCATGCGTCTAGGTCCTATATTTTCTCGCGGACCCTCAGAAATTGTCAAATCACGCTTCTGGGTCCGTTTCCCCAAAATATTGACTGAAGTCAAACTTGGCCTTTTTAAAGAAACTTAAAGAAGCAACTAGACTTATTCTTGCTCAAAATTCTTCTAACTTCCGAACCACCCGTCCCCGCAAGTCATAAATTAACTAAAGCAAGTGCAAAAAGTTTTATTTAAGGGAATGGGGTTCAAAAATGTAAAACGACCAGTCAGATCATTACATTTTCTTTGCTTATATGAATGCACAAAAGGAAAATATAGTAAGAACTATTATCATATCAATAATCTACTGCAAACTTAATATGCTACAAAAATAACATTACCTTTAAACACGAAATCTTATAGTTATGCAAATTGTCCTATATTTAATCTCTGTAATAAGGAAGTTGTATGTAAGATATGTTTTACCACAAATCATACTTTATATTGTCACCTCTCAGATGACATATTGGTTACTAATGGATGACAACCATAATTTTTCTTATATAAAGTATGCCTAATTTATATCATTCAAGATTTGCACATATACGCTCTCTCTCAACCTCACTATTTAAAGCATTATCATTTTATTAAATAGGAAGGTCCCTGTTGGATTGTCGCAAGTATTAAAAATTTAGAACTTGGAAAAGGATGGTCGTATGTCAGCTGCAAGAAGTGTCAAAAGAAGGTGGATAAACTAGGAAATATTTATCAATGCCGAAACCCCAAATGTAAAATGAAGATTACTCAGCAGTTATTAGGTAAAAGCAGCAGCTCTATTTCCTTAATCCATCAAAAACGTACATTTATATCTCAAATCAAGTGTGCATTTAGGTACAAGCTTCTGGTTGGAGTAATATATACTACTGGATCTATTTCCCTATTGCTCCATGTTTCTCATAGGCATATCCTCAAAAAAATTGAAGGAAGGATTTCTTGAGGTATATCAACTAATTAAATTCATATTTGTTATTTGAAAAATTTTAACGCAAAATTTCATTCTAGAATACTGGCGTTGTTGATAAGTATCCCTATCCAGTAGAGCTGAACAATATTTTTCAAAGAAAATTCATGTTTAAGGTTATTGTCAAGAGCTCGAATATTCAACTACAACGGGAAATTTATAGTGTTGTTAAGCTTACGGATGAGGAGAAACTGATAAAGATATATAGTCCTGATCCACCTTCAGATGACTTAACTATATGTCATATTTGCTCATATACTTCATAATATATTTAAATTGTAAATTTCTTTTAAATTGCATAATTTGAATCATAATTTAAAACTCATTTATTTATTAATTTTTGATAGGACCCTGACTTTAATAATAATTAAGTCTTTGATGGAGAGAAGGAATACGAGGTAAATACATCACTCACTTTTAATTGGTCCTTTAAGATGACACAGACTTATATATCTGGAAGGATATGTTTCTAAATAAATTTTCAGATCTGGAGATTTTTTATAACTTTAAAAGTTGTGAATGTTCACTTTTTCCATTCTATAGGAAGCTGCAAACTCATTATTAATATTTTTTACATTATTGATTCTTCTAAATAATTTTTTTGCAGGGTATAAATTAATAAAGTTATAGGAACTTAAAGTTCACTACTTATTTTCACAAATTTTTATATTTATATATGCAAGATTCTACTAAAGAAAATGAGTTAATCGATATTGCAAATACACCTGCCAAGATAAGTTTAACTAATGCCGCAATATTGGTTGAAGAAGACCCGAATACACAGTTGTCAGGAAATAAAATCAAGAGAGTATTAAGAAGAAGAAAACAACATAAGGTGTTTGTAAATGTAACACTTGGAGAAACCAAGAACTGTCTGATTAGTCTTATTAGTAGTTTTATTAGTTATGACAATGTATTTGAATTATTTCAAGTTATTTATGCTATTTCACTTTTCCATTTTACTTAATTTAGAAATTTAATACTTATGGACAAGATATTTGAAGCTTTTCATGGTTCTTTCTACTAGTAAAGTTTTTCTATTCAACTCCTATATTGTTTTCTGGATGTATATCAACATTTTATCTGATTTTTAAATGTTAGCCTATAAATAGTATTGAATCAAAATGTATTAGATCATGCTACTTTCAATTGAAGTTTCAAGGCCTGGAGAATTGGGTTATTTCATGGGACTCATCTTATGGATGCATAGAGGAATATTAGAAGAACTCTCTGTATTTTCTTTTTATAGATGGATTATAGTGATGACACTCAAGGTGTATTTTAATCTTTCATTCTTGACCGTGTATATTTCTGAAACAGAGAAGTTGGGACTCTTTAGGGCCACTCCTTATCAAAAGTTTTTTTTTTGGCTGAGATTTGAGAGGCTACTTAATACTTTGATATGTCAAATTCAATCTGTACAGGTTCCATTGGACAGGTCTGCATTTACTAAAATTATTATCACTTTCTGATCATGATCAATCAATGAACAAGGATAACCTGTTGTCAGGGACTTAAAAAGCTTGGTTCTTTGGTAGCTGCTTATTTGAGGCTTAAATGCATGTGTTTAACTAGTGGAGATATAGGGATTAAAGTTTAAAATTACAAAGGAAGACTAAAGAAAAAAATGCAAAGAATTGAAAAGTAAGGAAAAGAAGAAAAAATGTTAAATGCATAATTTAGGCAGAAAATGTGTAAATGAAGCAGTGAAGCAAGGGTCACTTTGTGAGATCGGGACAGTAGCATAAGAGACCAGAAAAGTCCTGGACAGCGAAATGAGGGTCACTTTGCGAGACCGGAACCGGAGCAGAAGAGACCAGAAAAGTCCCAGACAGCGAAGCGAGGGTCACTACTGCGAGACCTGGACCAGAGAAGAAAATTTTAGCTTTTCATATTAAAGATAAGTTAAAGGGAAAAAAAAGGTCTTAAAATGCAAAAACCACAAAATAAAGCAAAAGAAAACCAACTTTTTTAAATACACTATTGCTTTCTCCTCAAAATCAATAGACAGATCTAATCATATTTACGTTGTGTTGTAAACCACTAAAACACACCAAAATCCAACTTCAATATTATTGTATTCAAAAAAAGAAAATATTGGGATTTATATTAAAATACAGAATTACTTTAAAAAAAGATGAAATACAAATACACCATTTAAAGCAAAAAAGAGGTACAATATATGCATTGTATCATCAACTGCATTCAACACACGATATTATTACTTCTCACACCTTTGAACCAAAAAAAAATTCTCACACCTGGAAGAAGAGAAGAAGCTCACAAGAAAAATAGTATTAACATACGCAAGCAGAAACGACCGAAATATTGTTCGGATAATAATGGTATGAAATTTTATCCACTATTTTGTAGATTTATCTGACTGCTGCTTATAGACTCTTTATTCACTGCTTCCAAATACTACATATTTCCTAACTTCTCTTCTATTATCTCTGATTTTTCTTGGGCTAATTGCCATACGTAATTCTTTAAAAGTTTTGTGGCCATTGGATATCTCAAAAGCTCTGTCAATGTCCACCTTAGACTTGCATAAATTATTAGTTAAGTAAATTTTTATATGTTATTTTGAACAAATTAATTGTCATTTACATTGCAGAAGTGATATATGTTGTGGTGTTTAAATTTAATTAACTGAACTACTAATTTTAGAGATGTGGCGACTTAAAGTTATTGACTATGTTCAATTTTCTTAATTAATGATCTATATCTCTTTCGTCTCAAAATCTGAAAACACAAAAAATATTAGGTGGTAGTTTAATTTAGTGGAATAGTCATGCGGCTCACCGATTTTAATTAGGATATTTTTATTATGTAGATACAAAAGAAACTTAGCTAGAGTGATTAGAAAGCGATTGAAATTACATCTTATGATATAATATTTACAATGCAATCAAAAGCGCGAATAATCTCCTGTGATCTACTGTAATGTAAACGAGTCGAGTAATAGGCGATTATATCAGAATTATATATGTGTCGAAAGCTCAAGTTCAAATCTTATCAAATGTCCAGTTTTTCCAAGGGGGAATATGGCACAAGCATTGAGTTCCCAACTTTTTTCTTTTGCAGGCTAGAAAAAAGTGAAACGCCTTCACGCATGTGTAATGATAGCTGAATCATTTTGAAATCTTTAAGTTCTGCCTTTGTATTATTAATCATTCGTGCGAATAGTTAATTTATTTTTGTACCTGCCTGCTTATTCTACCCAAAACTTCTTATTAAATCCTTAAGTTTCTTAAACATAAATTGATTTAGACTTTGCAGTAAATACACTTTCCAACATCACAATGTTCTTATCTTTTGAACAAACTAATTGTCATTTGTCATTAGTGTTTGGGATGTTAACGTTGTTCATAAAAGATGAGAGCTCTAAATATGAAAACTATAAATAATGGGAATACAAATAGGTGTGTTAAGCTAGGATACAAGTTCCTTTTATGGTTTGGTCAACAATAAAATTACTAGAATACATCAAATCAGTACCGTCTTATAATGAATATTTTTGCAGGGTGTTAGGAATTCATGATAATTTGGAGATTAGTTCTTGAGATGATTCAGAAAATAAAGCCTACAACTGCAACGATATTTAGTTTAATTTGTGGATATGTACTTGTGGAGAGAAAGGTTTGGCTAGAAAATTAGTAGCTATGTTTATAAAATCAAAGTTATTCAATAATAGATTTTAGGCATTCATTTACTGCAATTTTACAGTCCCTTATGGGTGTCATGAATGGCCATATTAGCCAATGTTGGTTTAATGTCATCTTGCTGATATTTTATTCCACTTCTTTTAGTTAGCTGATTTGTATGTTTTATAGTTTACAGACTTCATTTGTCCTTCTACTATCAGAGGAGATGCTTTGGGAAAAGAAAAGGCAACACAACCTTTATCAGACATAACAAATCGTCAATATATTACACGATTATATTATACACCTTTAGAGAGTTTTGCACACGATCGCCTCAATCTCATGCACGATATTCAAATTTACCTCAAGAGAAACATTTACAATTTGGTTTGTCAACTTCAAATGTGCAGAGAAATTATCTTCTACCAGATTCAATTGAGCTACCCCTACTACAAGGTTCTTATTATAAATAAAAAAAATTATATAACATGAATCGTTTATATATACTAATGGTATTTTATTATTTATTATTATTAGAACTTGAGGATGTCAATATTGATGGTGATGTACCATGTATTTTTTTTTTCAAAATTTTTTTTAGCTATTAAATTACACAAATAAACTACATTTATTCTAATATTCAAAATAATGGTAGTTTGATTAAATACTTAACGTAATAATACGTGAAAACATTTTCAGAAAATAATGATGCAACTGGAGATGAGGACGAGTATAAATGTATGTCTATCTTAATACAAATAATGATTCATTCATGTCCGTCTTTTCAATTTATATGGCTAACTTAATATGATTTTAATACTATTTAGAGCATGATGTTGGATATGCAATTATTGACAATGAAGGTGTAACGACCCGACCGGTCGTTTTGCATTTTAAAACCCCGTTCCCTTAAATAAAATTTCTCACACTTGCTTTAACTAATTTATGACTTACGCGGACGGGTGATTCAGAAGTTGGAAGAGTTTTGAGTAAGAATAAGTCCAATTGCTTCTTTAAGTTTCTCTAAAAAGGCCAAGTTTAACTTCGGTCAACTTTCTTGGGAAACAGACTCGGATTCGTAATTTGACAATCCCGGAGGGTCCGTGAAAAAATATGGGACCTGGGCGTATGCCCGGAATCGAATTCCGAGGTCCCTAGCCCGAGTAATAAATTTTTATGTGAAATTGTTAAATTAAAGTTTCAAAGATTTAAATAAACTAAGAAATCATTATTTTTCTAGGTATCGGGCTCGAATTTCGATTCCAAAACTTGGTACAAGTCAGAAATATCAGTTAAGACTTAACCGTAAAATTTGGTGTCAATCCGAGTAGTTTAAGGGCATTTTGACCCGTTAGAAGAAAGTTAAGAACTTGGAGTTCAATAGATTGATTCATTTGGCTTTAGGACGTAATTCATAGATTTAATGTTGTTTTGAGTGATCCGAGGGTTCAAGTAAGTCCGCATCGTGATTTCAGACTTGCCGGTGTGTTTGGGCGGGGCACGAGAGCCCCGAGTGTCAAACGATCGAGGCTCGAGTGAAGTTAAAATCTGAAGAAAGGGCTGAAGGTTGCTGCTTCTGTCATAATCGCATCTGCGGTTGTTGGACCGCAAATGCGGTCAATTAATCGAAGAAGCGAAGAAGGGGCCGGACTAGGGAAATCACAGAAGTGGTTCTGCTTAAGCGGAAGTCAAACCGCAAAAGCGGTCAAGCCCAATTGGCCCAGGAACGCAAAAGCGACCCAGAAACTGCATAAGCGGTCCTGCCTATGCGGCCCCAGACCGCAGAAGCGGTCCAGCTCCCTATTGCCCAAAGCCGCAGAAGCGGCCCAGAAACCGCATAAGGGGTTCCGCCTATGCGACCCCAGACCGCAGAAGCGGAAATAGTTGGGGGCAGAAGCTCATTTAATAAGAACTCAACACCATTTTTATCACACTTCACTCTACACTTGGGCGATTTTTGTGGTTCCAAAGAGAGGGTTTCAATATATTATTGCAAGGTAAGCAATCTTCCACCATTATGGGTTAAATTACATGAACATTAGGTAGATTCAACACTAAAATTTGGTGAAAAATCAAAAGTATAGAGCTAGACCAAGGGTTTTAGTAAAACTAAGATTTAAGTATGGTTAATATGTAATGAACTAGAAATCATATATTTGTGATCCTTAGGTGATATAGAACAACTTCCTTCGAAAAATTTCGGAATCTAGGCACATGGGCCCGGGGTCGGAATTTAGGAAACTTGTGGGAAAGGTTGGAAAATCACTTAAATTGTTAGAATTCAACCTTGTAAGCCTTTATTGACCAGTTCTTGCTTTATTTTAATTAGTTTGTGCTCGTTCAGCTTCGAATTGAGGGTTTGGGCTTGTTCTTGATATTGGAAGTGTGCTTCAGAGCGAGGTGAGTCTCCTTTCGAACCTTGTAAGAGGGAATTGTCCCCATAGGATTATAAATGAGTAATTGTTGTTAAATGCGGGGACTACGTACGTACTAGGTGACGAGAGTCCATGCGTAGCTACTATAATGATAATTGTTTGAGTAGTTTAGGACCCACATCATGCCTAATTGGGGAATATTTCTTATGTTAAATTACCAATATGATCATTTATGATTAGCTAGAGACTTGAGGAAATGAAAAGTGAACATATGAGCTTGTTGAGCCTTGGTAGGAATTTCCTTATATATAATTGAGCCTTTATGTGCATTCTTGATATTTTTCTTGATAATTATGGATCGGGCTGATCGCCTCGGTGAGAATAGATGCATTTATGATTCGGGCCGTTCGACCATCGGCAGTGCACAATTTATTTTTTGTTGGAGCGGGCTGTCCATCTCGGCATTATTGCGCAAAATATATGTATGCTTACGTTTAGACATGACATGATCACTTGTTAAGTACGAAAAAGGGGAAAATGGTAATTGAATTATGGTCAAGAACATGAATATAACTTTTCTTTTAAACTTGTATTATTGGAGATCCTTATGCTGTATATCTCACATTATTATTATATTATTTTGACCTTAGTAAGTATCAAGTCGACCTCTCGTCTCTACTTCTTCGAGATTAGACGGGATACTTATTGGGTACATGTTATTTATATACTCATGCTACGTTTCTGTACTTAAATGTACAGGATCCGAGACAGGTGGATCTGGACATCGTTTTGGTGCGTATTAGTGAGCACATCTGGGACTTCTACGGTGAGCTGCTTTTCTTTCATGCCGATCTGCAACCGAAGAAGTCTTTCTCTGTATTTTTGTTTTTGTCTTTCCTGATGCAAAAAGTAGGATAGTATAGTATTCTTTTGTGTATATTCTACTAGTTGCCCGTAGCTTTTGACGCCAGGTTCTGGCACACACAGTAGTAGACATTTACTTTTGGGTTGTATTGTCATCTTGACACATTATGATCTTTACCGGTCTTTCCTTTATTTCAAAAATCTATCATAATTATCTTTGGTTAAAGTAAAAATGAGAATTTAATCATATTTCCGCATTGGCTGTCCTGACAATGGCGTTGGGCGCCATCATGACTTATTATGGAAAATGGGTCATGACAACATGGTATCAGAGCATTAGGTTCACGTAGGTATCACAAGTTATGGGCAAACCTAATAGAGTCTTGTAGATCGGTACAGAGACATCTGTATTTATCTTCGAGAGGCTATAAGGTATTAGGAAAGACTACTCTTATTCATTTCCATCGTGCAGTTGTCAGTGTACTAAATCTTCCTCTTATATTCTCTCTCAGATGGTGAGGACTCGTACCGTCGACGTTCCAGACCTGGGAGGAGCTGCTCCCCCAGTTGCTAGAGGCCGAGGTAGAGGCCGGGGGAGGGCACCAGCCCGTGGTAGGGGACGAGGGCATCCCAGAGTTATTCCAGTTGCACCACCAACAGATCCTTTGAGGGATCCCATTATTGAGGAGCAGGGCGAGGTGCCTGCAGCTGTGCCTACTCCGGTGGATTTCATGGAAGCACCGGGATTTCAGGAGGTCATGGCCGCATGCTTCGGTTCATGGATACTATGATTCAGGATAGTTTATTTTCAGCAGATCCAACCACCTCACATGTAGGAGGGGGAGCACAGACCCCTACCGCACAGGCTCCAGGTCATACAACCGCAATTTATCATACTCCAGGTGCACTGCTCGCGAAGGGGGTTCAGCCAATTACTGCAGCGGCACCCCAGCCCAGGCCAGCTGTGGACGGTGATCCGTAGAAGTTATTAGACAAATGGACCAGGTTGCACCCTCCAGTCTTCGGGGGTGAGCGTCATGAGGATGCCCAAGATTTCATTGACAGATGCAAGGATAGACTGCACAACATGAGGATATTGGAGTCGCATGAAGTCGACTTTACTACTTTTCAGCTGGAGGGCAGGGCCCGTAGATAGTGGCGGTCTTATGCACTTAGCAGGCCAGTAGGCGCTCCTCCACTTACTTGGGGTCAGTTCACTCAGTTATTCCTTGATTGGTACATTCCACCCTCTGAGAGGGAAGAGCTGCATCATCAGTTTGAGCATCTAGAGCAAGGTCAGATGTCAGTGACCGATTATGAGGCGAGGTTCTCTGAGTTGTCTCACCATGCACTTATGATACTTCCTACGGAGGCATAGAGAGTACGGAGATTTATTGCGGGGTTACACCCCACTATCAGGTCGGGTATGGCTCATGAGGTAGAGATGGGCACTGGGTATCAGCTAGTACTTAAGATTGCTCACAGGATTGAGGGTTACCATTTGAGGGGTAGAGAGCAAATGTAGCAGGATAAGAGGGCCAGATTCTCAGGAGAGTTCAGAGGCGCCCCAACTAGGGGTAGAGGTCACTTTGGGAGGGGTCAGACCAGTAGGCCCCCAGTTCTAGCACCACCACCTGCTCGGGGTGCTCCAGCGCGCTCCTATTTCCGTGCCATGCCAGAGAGTTCCTATCGCCCGCCAACTATCCAGGGTTCATCCAGTGGGTATCCAGGTCCTCCGGATTCTTCCAGTTCTTATTTCAGTGTTATGCCAGAGAGTTCATACCGCCCACCGGCTATTCAGGATTCTTCTAGTGGATCTTCTAGCATTCAGAGTCAGCCATCCGGACAACAGGTCACTGCACCACGTTGTTTTGAGTGCGGGGACACAGGCCACATGAGGAGATACTGCCCCAGGCTTAGGAGCAAGGCAGTACAGCAGGAGCAGCAGCCCATGACTCTAGCACCAGCGGCCCAGCCACCTAGAGGTGGAGGGCAGACTCGTAGAGGCCGTCCCAGGGGTGGAGGCCAGACAAGGAGTGGTAAGCCAGCTGCTACTCAGTCAGGTGGAGGCCAGACAGCCGGTGCTCCAGCTAGATTCTATGCTCTTCCAGCCAGGCCAGATGCATTCACCTCAGATACCGTCATCACAAGTATTATTTCTGTCAGCGGTAAAGATGCATCAGTATTATTTGATCTAGGGTCTACTTATTTATATGTATCATCTCTGTTTGCTCGTTTCCTGGCTATTTCTCCTGAGCCTTTGGGTGTTCCTATTCATATGTCCACTCATGTGGGCAATTCCGTGGTTGTGGATCGGGTCTACTAGTCTTGTGTGGTTACTTTCTGTGGTTACAAAACTAGAGCGGATCTTCTGTTGCTGGACATGATTGATTTTGAGGTCATCCTGGGCATGGATTGGCTATCTCCATATCACGCCAACCTTGATTGCCATGCCAAGACTATTTCACTAGCGATGCCAGGGTTTTTGAGGTGGGAGTGGAAGGGTTCCACTGTTGATACGCCTAGCAGGGTTATTTCCTTCCTGAAGGCTCATCGCATTGTTGAGAAAGGGTGTTTGGCTTATTTAGCTTATGTTCGAGACACCACTATAGAGTCCCCGACGATTGATTCAGTGCCAGTAGTTCGAGAGTTCGCCGATGTTTTTCCTTCTGATCTTCCTGGCATGCCTCCAGATCGTGATATTAATTTCTGTGTTAATTTGGCTCCATGCATTCAGCCTATATCTATCCCGCCGTATCGTATGGCTCCTAAGGAGTTGAAGGAACAGTTGGAGGAGTTGTTAGCAAAAGGGTTTGTTAGGCCCAATGTATCGCCTTGGGGTGCACCAGTGTTTTTGTAAAGAATAAGGATGGGACTATGCGGATGTGCATTGATTACCGCTAGTTGAACAAAGTCACTATCAAGAACAAGTATCCATTGCCCCATATTGATGATTTGTTTGACCAGCTGCAGGGTGCTAGGGTGTTCTCTAAGACTGACTTGAGGTCAGAGTATCATCAGTTGAAGATTCGGGATTCAGATGTTCCGAAGACCGCATTCAGGACTAGATATGGCCACTATGAGTTTCTGGTGATGTCATTTGGCTTGACTAATTCTCCAGCGACATTTATGGACTTGATGAACAGAGTGTTTAGGCCTTATATTGATTCATTTGTTATCATCTTCATTGACGACATCTTGATATACTCGCGTAGCCTGGGGGAGCACGAGCAGCATTTGAGAGTAGTGCTTTAGACCTTGCGAGAGCAGCAACTTTATTCTAAGTTCTCCAAGTGCGAGTTTTGGCTGGAGTCAGTGGCATTCTTGTGGCATGTAGTGTCAATGGAGGGTATTAAAGTGGATCCTAAGAAGATTGAGGCAGTTTAGAGTTGGCCACGTCCTACTTCGGTGATCGAGATCAGGAGTTTCCTGGGGTTGGCAGGTTACTACCGGCGATTTGTGCAGGGCTTTTCATCTATTGCATCACTTCTGACCAGATTGACCCAAAAGGGTGCCCCATTCCGTCGGTCCGATGATTGTGAGGAGAGCTTCCAGAAGCTCAAGACGGCTTTGACTACGACACCAGTTCTTATATTGTCTTCTGGTTTAGGGATATACACGGTGTATTGCGACACTTCTCGCATTCGCTTGGGATGTGTATTGATGCAGGAGGGGCGAGTTATTGCATATGCTTCACGTCAGCTGAAGGTTCATGAGAAGAATTACCCTGTACACGATATAGAGTTGGCAACGATTGTTCATGCTCTCAAGATATAGAGACATTATTTATATAGGGTGTTGTGTGAGGTTTACACCGGCCATCGCAGCTTATAGCATTTGTTCAAATAGAGGGATCTTAATTTGAGACAGCGCAGGTGGCTTGAGTTACTAAAGGATTATGACATTACCATTCTTTATCACCCAGGTAAGGCGAATGTGGTCGCGGATGCCTTGAGCAGAAAGGCAGAGAGTATGGGTAGCTTGGCGTTCATTCCTGCTGAGATGAGACCATTAGCTTTGGACATCCAGTCTTTAGCTAACAAACTTGCGAGATTGGACATTTCGGAGCCCAGCCGAGTTCTAGCATGTGTGGTTACTCAGTCTTTGTTATTGGGGTAGATTAAGGCCCGACAGTTCGATGATCCACATTTGGCGGTCCTTAGAGAGACGGTACTTCAGGAGGTGCCAAGGAGATTTCTATTGGCGAGGATGGTGTGTTACGGCTTCAGGGCCGTGTATGTGTTCCTAATATTGATGGCTTGAGAGAGAGGATCCTAGAGGAGGCCCACAGTTAGAGGTACTCCATTCATCCAGGTGCCACGAATATGTATCGTGACTTGAGGAAACATTTCTAGTGGCGGAGGATGAAGAAAGACATCATGGAGTATTCAGCTAAATGTTTGAATTACCAGCAGGTCAAATATGAGCACCAGAGGCCAGGTGGCCTACTTTAGCGGATGCCCATTCCGGAATGGAAGTGGGAGCGCATCACCATGGATTTTGTGGTTGGGTTGCCGCGGACCTTGCAAAAGGTTGATTCAGTGTGGGTTATTGTGGATAGGTTGACCAAGTCGGCCCACTTTATTCCAGTGGCGACTACTTATTTAGCGGAGAGATATGCTCAGATTTACATTCGCAAGATAGTTAGGTTGCACGGTGTGCCGGTTTCTATCATATCAGATAGAGGCCCTCAGTTCACTTACCATTTCTGGAGAGCTATTCAGAGTGAGTTGGGGACCCGTGTAGAGCTTAGCACGACATTTCATCCTCAGATCGATGGGCAGTCAGAGCGGACAGTTCAGATCTTGGAGGATATGCTTAGAGCATGTGTGATTGACTTTGGAGGGCAGTGGGATCAGTTCTTACCCTTGGCGGAGTTTGCATATAATAACAGCTATTAGTCTAGTATATAGATGGACCCGTATGAGGCATTATATGGTTGACGTTGTCGTTCTCCTATCGGGTGGTTTGAGACTGGTGAGGCTAAGTTACTTGGTACAGATTTGGTT
Organism: Nicotiana glauca; assembly: GCA_026770625.1. Taxonomy (NCBI): domain Eukaryota; kingdom Viridiplantae; phylum Streptophyta; class Magnoliopsida; order Solanales; family Solanaceae; genus Nicotiana; species Nicotiana glauca. Next base: position 27,741 of record MU784137.1, on the reverse strand, counting down.
CAGGATGCCTTGGATAAGGTAAAGTTGATTCAGGAGAGGCTCCGCACAGCTCAGTCTAGGCAGAAGAGTTACGCAGATCAGAAGGCGTGTGATGTATCGTTCATGATTGGCGAGAAGGTTCTCTTGAAAGTCTCGCCAATGAAGGGCATTATGAGGTTTGGAAAGAAGGGCAAGCTAAGCCCAAGGTTTATTGGTCCCTTTAAGGTGTTGAGGCGAGTTGGAGAGGTTGCCTATGAGCTTCCCTTACCTCCCAGTTTATCGGGAGTTCATCTACTCTTCCATGTATTGATGCTTCGGAAGTATCATGCCAACCTATCACATGTGTTGGATTTCAGTACCATTCAGTTAGATGAGAGCTTGGGCTACGAGGAGGAGCCAGTCGCCATTATTGATAGACAGGATCGTCAGTTGAGGTCCTAGAGGATTTCCGTGGTAAGGGTCCAGTGGAGGGGCCAACCGGTTGAGGAGGCGACCTGGGAGTCCGAGGAGGACATGCAGAGCAGATATCCCCACCTATTCAGCAGTCCAGGTACTTTTTTATGTCCGTTCGAGGATGAACGTTTGTTTAAGAGGTGGAGAATGTAACGACCCGACTGGTCGTTTTGCATTTTAGAACTCCGTTCCCTTAAATAAAACTTCCCACACTTGCTTTAACTAATTTATGACCTGCAAGGATGGGTGGTTCGGAAGTTGGAAGAGTTTTGAGTAAGAATAAGTCCAATTACTTTTTTAAGTTTCTCTAAAAAGGCCAAGTTTGACTTCGGTCAACATTCTTGGGAAACGGACCCGGATTCATAATTTGACGATCCCGGAGGGTCCGTGGGAAAATATGGGACCTGGGCGTACAACCGGAATTGAATTCCAAGGTCCCTAGCCCGAGTAATGAATTTTTATGTGAAATTGTTAAAGTTTCAAAGATTTAAATAAACTAAGAAATCATTATTTTCCTAGGTATCGGGCTCGGATTTCGATTCCAAAACTTGGTACAAGTCCGAAATATCAGTTAAGACTTACCCGTAAAATTTGGTGTCAATCCGAGTAGCTTAAGGGAATTTTGACCCTTTAGAAGAAAGTTAAGAACTTAGAGTTCAATAGATTGATTCATTTCGTTTTAGGATGTGATTCCTAGATTTAATGTTATTTTGAGTGATCTGAGGGTTCGAGTAGGTCCGTCTCGTTATTTCAGACTTGCCGGTGTGTTCGGACGGGGCACGGCAGCCCCGAGCGCCAAATGATCGAGGCTCGAGTGAAGTTAAAAGCTGAAGAAAGGGCTGAAGGTTGCTGCTTCTGTCATAACCGCATCTGCGGCTGTTAGACCGCAGATGCGGTCAATCAATCGCAAAAGCGAAGAAGGGGCCGGACCAGGGAAACCGCAGAAATGGTTCCGCTTAAGCGGAAGTCAGACCGCAAAAGCGATCAAGCCCAATTGGCCCAGGACTGCAGAAGCGGCCGAGAAATCGCATAAGTGGTCCCGCTTATGCGGCCTCAGAACGCAGAAGCGGTCCAGCTCCCTATTGCCCAAAGCCGCAGAAGCGGCCCAAAAACCGCATAAGCGGTTCCGCCTATGCGACCCCAGACCGCAGAAGCGGAAATAGCTGGGGGCAGAAGCTCATTTAATAAGAACTCAACACCATTTTTATCACACTTCACTCTACACTTGGGCAGTTTTGGTGGTTCCAAAGAGAGGGTTTCAAAATATTATTGCAAGGTAAGTAATCTTCCACCATTATGAGTTAAATTACATGAACATTAGGTAGATTAAACACTTAAATTGTGTGAAAAATCAAGGGTTAGAGCTAGACCGAGGGTTTTAGAAAAACTAAGATTTAAGCATGGAATTTTTTATGTAATGAACTAGAAATCATATATTTGTGATCCTTAGGTGATAGAGAACAACTTTCTTCGAAACATCTCGGAATCTGGGCACGTAGGCCTGGGGTCGAAATTTAGGAAACTTGTGGGAAAGGTTGGGAAATCACTTAAATAGTTAGAATTCAACCTTGTAAGCCTTTATTGACTAGTTCTTGCCTTATTTTAATTAGTTTGTGCTCGTTCGGCTTTGAATTGAGGGTTTGGGCTTGTTCTTGATATTGGAAGTGCGCTTCGGAGCGAGGTGAGTCTCCTTTCTAACCTTGTAAGAGGGAATTGTCCCATAGGATTATAAATGAGTAATTGTTGTTAAATGCGGGGGCTACGTACGTACTAGGTGACGAGAGTCCGTGCGTAGCTACTATAATGATAATTGTTTGAGTAGTTTAGGACCCACATCATGCCTAATTGGAGAATATTTCTTATGTTAAATTACCAATATAATCATTTATGATTTGCTAGAGACTTGAGGAAATAAAAAGTGAACATATGTGCTTGTTGAGCCTTGGTAGGAATTTCCTTGTATATAATTGAGCCTTTATGTGAATTCTTGATATTTTTCTTATTGATTATGGATCGGGCCGATCGCCTCGGTGAGAATAGATGCATCTATGGTTCGGGTCGTTCGACCCTCGGCAGTGCATAATTTATTTTCTATTGGAGCGGGCCGTCGACTTCGTCATGATTGCACATGATATATGTATTCTTACATTTAGACATGGCATGATCACTTGTTAAGTACGAAAAGGGGGAAAATGGTAATTGAATTATGTTCAAGAACATGAATATGACTTTTCTTTTAAACTTGTATTATTGGAGATCCTTATGCCGTATATCTCATATTATTATTATATTATCTAGACCTTAGTAAGTATCAAGTCGATCTCTCGTCTCTACTTCTTCGAGATTAGACAGGATACTTATTGGGTACAAGTTGTTTATATACTCATGCTACGCTTCTGTACTTAAATGTAAAGGATCTGAGGCAGGTGGATCTGGGCATCATTCTGGTGCGTATCAGTGAGCACATCTGAGACTTATACAGTGAGCTGCTTCTCTTTCATGCCAATTCGCAGCCGAAGAAGTCTTTATCTGTATTTTTTTTCTGTCTATCCTGATTCAGACAGTAGGATAGTATAGTATTCTTTTGTGTATATTCTACTAGTTGCCTGTCTTGTGACACCAGGTTCTGGCACACACAATAGTAGACATTTATTTTTGGATTGTATTGTCATCTTGACATATTATTATATTTACCGGTCTTTCCTTTATTTCGAAAATCTATCATAATTGTCTTTGGTTAAAGTAAAAATAAGAATTTAATCACATTTCTGCATTGGCTAGCCTGACAATGGCGTCGGGCGCCATCATGACCTATTATGAAAAATGGATCATGACAGAAGGTATGCATATTTATTATTTTTATATGTATATACAATAAGTAGGCATACCATAACATAACACCTTGATATTAATCTTATATTTGCTTCTTTTATTCATAGAGTACTGGGATATAGGCGATCCTACATATGAATATAAACATTGTTGTGCTTACTTCTGGTACGAAGAAAGAATCAACAAGAAAGTCAAAGCTAAAAAATCAGAGTTTTCTTTGTGTTGTAATCATGGAAAGATACATCTATTAAAGCCAAAGAACCTCCTACAATTTTAAAACACTTATTATTCGGATTAGGTAACATGAAAATCTACTTTTACCTTACTTCAATATATGAATAAATATTAATTCACCAACAAATACTTTTATCTAGGTCCAAAAAGTAACCATTTCAGAGATAATATTAGAAGTTATAACTCAATGTTTTCATTTACCTTAATGGGAGGAAAGGTTGATGCTTCTGTCAATCAAACAAAGGGGCCAAGGGCATTCAAACTATCTGGACAAAATTATCATCAAATCGGGAGTTTATTGCCTCCCGAATGATCCACCCCCAAGTTTGTACAATTATATATACAACATAGAAAACGAAGTTTGGAATAGAATTGGGTTAGTATTCAATTATTCTAAATTTATATATGCATGAATAATCTAACAAAAACAAACTTAGATCAACTTTATAAAACCTATTTTTATGCAGTCGTGGTGAAAGAATAAACCAACTTCATGCTGAAAGTGTTCAAGATCTGAAACAAATACTTGATGAGCAGAATGTTTTGACAAAGTCATTTAGAATGGTCAGAGACAAATTTCAGGAAAATACCCACCCCAATTTTAGACTCAGATTGATAGGGAAATAGAACTCTGATGGAAGAAGATACAACTTACCAACAATTTCAGAGGTTGCTGCTTTGGTAGTCGGACATTTTGATGTATCTAGATGTGACCGAGACATCATCGTTGAAACCCAATTTGGACATCTACAAAGGATAAATGAGTTAAATGCTGCCTATTTAGGTCTTCAGTATCCTTTATTGTTTCTATTTGGTGAAGATGGTTATAGGGAAGACATTCCTTTAAATGGAAATGATGAATCAAGTGGAGGAAGGCATTTTGTTAGCATGCTTGAATATTTCACATACAAAATTCAAGAAAGGAATGGTGAAGTACCAACAATTATGAAGTCAAGAAGATTATTTCAACAATTCTTGGGCGGTGGACTTACAATGGTTGAATCGTCTAGGTTGAAGTATATCAGAACTCATCAAAAACAATTGCGAGCTCATATGTATAAAGGATTAGAAGATGCAATTTTACATGGAGAGATAAATCCTTCTTCTCAAGGTAAAAGGAAAATTCTTTCATCCAGCTTCACAGGGGGTGCAAGATACATGATTCGAAATTATCAAGATGCTATGGCAATTTGCAAGTGGGCTGGATATCCAAATCTCTTCATCACATTTACTTGCAACCTAAAGTGGCCTAAGATTAGTAGATTTGTAAAGAGCGAGGGCTTGCAACCAGAAGATCACCCAGATATTTTATCTAGGGTGTTCAAAATCAAATTGGATCGTTCAATAAAGGATTTGAAAGAGAAACAAAATTTTGGAGCAGTTAAATCAGGTATATAATTAATCTTTTATAATAAATTCTTATCAGATTTATAATCTGATGTAATAAAGCATTTTGTTTTACATATAAATTACAATCACTTACCCTAATCGTAAATTATTATTTTTTGCATTGATAAATGCTATAGAATTCCAAAAGCGGGGGTTGCTTCATGCACACATATTGCTCTTTCTTCATAATAAATATCCAAATATTGAAGACATAGATCAAATAATTTCATCAGAAATAACAGATGAATCGGTCGATCCGTATTATTCCTGAAGAAAAATATCTTATCCATAAGTATTTATTCATATATTGAAGATATATTCGGTCAAGGCTTTCATTCTCCCAACTAGGGGTGTACATAGGCCGGGTTGGTTCGGATTTTTCAATTACCAAATCAAACCAATAGTGTCGGATTTTTAAATCTATAAACCAAACCAAACCAACGAAATCGGATTTTTCAATCTCGGGTTTTTCGGGTTTTTTCGGATTTTCGGATTATTTTTTTTTCCCGATAAGTCTTTATAGCACAAATATATAACTTGTGCTCCACATACTTCTCTAATCCTACAAGGATACAACTATATAGTGTATTTTTCAAGAAAATAATACAATAATATGAGATGCGTCATAAAATTGTACTAAAATATTCAATAACAAAAATACTAAATCCATAAAGAAAATATTACTAAGTAATAAGCCATAATAAATATTAACATAATCTAAAAGTGCTATATAAGTCATGCTTAAATAAGTACAACTATAAGTATATTAGTTACACAACTAAGCACTAAAGAAAAAGATAAACCAAGTTATGCATTTTCAATATAAACAATGCAAAACTAAAAAATAGATATCCACACTATTGTCATTTCTAGTGTTGAATTGAATTTTCTTAGTTAGCATTAGTATTGATGTGAAGTTTATTTGAATTACTATCTTTATGAACTATAAAATTTATTGGACCATTCAAGAATGTTAATTCCAAACTTGAAACAATATGTTTAAAGGTAAAACTGTGAAAAAGTTTAAGAAATATTTATGAATTGTATTAAAAATAAATAATTATATGTATAAAATATTTGTAAAAGTTGAATAAATGTAATATCGGGTTGGTTTGGTTTCGGTTTGACTTTTTTTAGTTAAAATCAAACCAAACCAATTATGGTCGGATTATTTTTTCCAACACCAAATCAAGTCAAACCAACCCATGATCGGGTTTGACTCGTATTACCGATTTGGTGCAGTTTATTGGTTTTCTTTGTACACCCCTACTTCCAACAACTTTAATGAGGACATATCAACGAAGTATGAGAATATGCAATTTGAAAAGCTAACTTTCCAGTAAGTTTGAAGAATATTATGCTATAACTATGTTTTATTAACTCATGTACTAACTACTACCTGAACAACCTATAATTCTTTACACAAAGGAAGGACAAAAATAATACATACAAAATAAATAGCATAATTAGACATCACTTAAATAAGTCATGCTTCATATGACTTCTATTTGAAACAAAATTATGTAGATCACAAACTGATTGAAAGGTGAAAGATTGTATTTTTCGGCAACATCCTCAACATCTTAAGAATCTATTTGACATGCAGCCCGATATGAGTCTCTGCATGTAATATCAACCAAAAACTCATAGTATTTATGAGTGTGTACATTGTCATGTCCCCAAGCATCTTAGGAAAGTTGTTGCACTAGAGTGTGTACATTGTGAATATCAAGGTTGTGCAAATGGGGAGTAATTGTTTTCCCCCAACGGTACGTTATGAAGTCTGATTTTTCTATCTCGAAATACTATGGCTTCATCGTATTTTTAAATTTTTAAGGCATTAGAAACCTTTGTTTGTGGCAATCTAGCTGGTATACATGACTTGCTTTATTGTAACTATAAAGAACATTATTTTACTGAAGGGAATAGCTGTATGTTTTTTTAATTGTGTTTCCTTACTACTTTATTATACGAATATTCATTATATTAACATATTTCAAAAAAATAATAGCATTTCCATGCTTGTTTTATCTACCATCTTTTCTAAGATATATTTTCTTTTTTAAAATTATTATTCTCCGCGTAACACGCGGATACTAGTTATACTAGTTAGTTTAACAAGAAGGGTTCAAGGCTTTTTTTGGTCAAACACATCCGCCTCCATATTTCAATGGACGTGGAGTAATTATTCAATACCAAATAAATAAACATGTCAATACAAAAGAGCCATGTATCACCCAAATATGAATCAATCCAACGTGAAAAATCACCAATATACCAAAATAATAGACACAATAAAAACCTAAATAAACTACAAACAACTAAACAAATCTCGTCCGTCCATCAAAAGTACAGATTCTCTTCCCAGCTAGACACGTGACTCTACAAAAAAGCAACAACAATGAGAGCTCCAGCAAATGCAGCTCCACCAAAGACGGCTCTGTTACCTGAGTTAGGTGCCGGTGGGACGTCGGCTGTGGGCTGACCTGCCGGAGAAGCACCAGGTCCGGCAGGGGTTGGTGAAGATGGAGAAACAGGGAGAGATGATGGTGAAGGTCCTAGGGTTGGAGTTGGTGAGGTGGTCGGAGTTGGAGTCGGCGGCGACATAGCCGGTGCCGGTGTCGGAGTTGGTGAAGCGGTGGGCGAGATTTTAGGTGCTGGAACAGGGGATTGAGCTATGCATGAAGTGGTGAAAAGAGCTAAAAGTAAGAAAATTTTAAAGCTTGTGGAAGAAGCCATTTATGAAAGTTGGTTTTCTTGATTTTGCAGAGGAAAAAAGAGAAATGATTTTGTTGAATGTAGGAAAGTAGAAGAACTCGAAAGTGAATGGAGAAAAGATACTGTGGAGAGGAAATATATAGGAGGGGGAGAGAGAATATGGAGGTTGAAAATATCATTTTTCCAATAATTATATAAACTATTCCTTATATTTGTGATACTATTTCCTATTTAATTTAATTTAATGCATGCCACCTTATTGTATTGAAATCATTTTAAAAAATTTCATTTTTTCCTTGTATGATATGTTTTCTAGCCACACAAAGTTATGATAGGTTTCATTTTAAAAGTATTTAATTCTCTTTTTCTTTTTAAAATATACTCCCCTCATTTCAATTTATGTAAATCTATTTGACAGGGCATAGTATTTAAGAAGAAAAACAAGACTTTTGAATTTGTAGTGCAAAATGAGGCACATATATTTTGTCTAGCTATAAATCATTGCATAAAAGGTAAATTATTTCCACACATAAGAAATGGTCATTCTTTTTGGCACGGAGTAAAAAGAAAATAGGTTCACATAAATTAAAACAGAAAAGTATAAGTCAAATAGGTTCACGGGTAAGTACTCATTCCTTCATCCTTAGCCAAAAATTTCAGGTTCGATCCTTAGTTATGTAGTCGTTTTTGTTAGGGATTATTTTACCCCATCATATATATTTTTCAGCATGATTTGAATTTAATCGAGTCCTAACGTAGATACCGGGTACCAAATAAAAAACCAGAATAAAAAATGGAAAAATACCTATGCAACGATATGAGTAGGATTATGGGAAAACACAGAAGTACAAGATATGAGTATGTCTGTTGGCAATGGGAATACGATTCCATGCATGAACAGCTAAAAACGAGTAATAATTCAGGAGAAAGCGGTGGCGTGTGGACTCTAATGAAAATCTAAATACAGTTACGTTTCTACGTCATTTTCGTTGAAACTTAGTGAAAATGAAAGGTATTGAACTGACTTGGTCTCTTATTTATAGCTTTGAAATAATCTCTTGCTAAGAAAGTACAGCGCGATAAATGGATTGTTTAATGGGGATATATATTAATATAATATGGAACCTGTCTCATTTTATACATGAAACTTTATAAGATCCGATTATCCCTCTACAATTACATTCAATTGTCTATCTCAATTTATATGATGCAGTTCCACATTTCGGGAGTTAAATAAAAAAAATTTAAATGCAATTTTTATGTATTTTCTAATTTTTTTTTGAATAATTAACTATTGTAACTTATGATACTTTTTAATGCAGATTTCTAACATGTAAATTTTATTTCAGAAAAATTTAAAAATTTTATATTCAAATTCTCGATCAAAATTAAGAAGTTTAACTTTAAAAATTCTAGCCGTACATAACTTGGGAGTTGGGACGGAGTAAAATAGCTCTTATCAGGACAATACATAATAAGTTACATAATTATAAATGATAGAAAAATGAAATATAGATCCATTTGATAACACTCTGTTTGTCTTTTTATTTTTATTTTATTATGCATAGAGGTTGAGAATGGAAAATAGAAAAGAGAATTACACGGTGTCCGACAATCGAACACCACTAACAAGGTAAAAGTTAATTAAGTTAAACGAATCAATCAAGCTGCGTTTGTTCTCGTATTAAGTTTATAGCAACTGCACCTTGAGGCTTGAATACTGGGCTCGTTTGATAGTAGGAATAAATGATAATTAATTCTAAGATTAAATTTAAAATAATTTTATTTTACATTTTATTGGAATAAAATTAAAGTATAATAAATTTAAAATTATAATATTATTTTTATTCCTGTAAAAAGTGAAATAACAATCCCAAAGTAACTATATCTTGATAAGTTTCCGCGGTGAAACTTATCGAGAAATAGACTTTTAATTTATTTATTTCTTGTGTGACACATACAGAATTTTTTGTTATCAAGAAAATAGCTTAGTAGTAAAGATTCAAACTTGTCACTTCCATCCAAAAAAAAAATGATGATAATAAAGAGAAGCTTCGTATGAAATCGGAATGGGTTATTTCCATTATTTAATCTAAAAACTCGTGAATTGTCAAAATTAGGAAAGGATAATTTGGTATATGTCAATTTCAAAGGACGAATTGTTCCAATTGTGAAGTTTGACCTCCCAAAGCCAACCAAAAAAAAAACAATGAAACTATTATATAGCTGTTTATTTTCTGAAGTTAGATAAAATGTCATTATCTACTAAACTGTGATTAGTTGGATGCAAATTGATCTAATTATCATATTATAAATTCTAAATTTCTAAATGTATGGGTCCGAATTTGACCAACCACGACCTACGACGAACACGACAAGCGAGCAGGCCTCTCCGAGCCAACGTCCCAAAAGAAACGACCTTATTATAAAAAGAGAAGAATGTACGACCCTTGTAATATTGTAAGCCCGTTAGGGGACATTGGGAATATTCTATCGAATATTCTTGGTAGTTTGTCTCTGATAACCTGGGAGAGTCTCTCTTAGTATATAAGGGAGATGAAGAGCTTTGTAGAAGGGGGACAGAACTTTGTAAAAAAACACTATCTGAGAGCAAGAGAAAATTTATTACCAATCATATCTTCATTTCACTTATCTAGCATTTATTATACTCAACTACGATTTACCCCTTCTTCTTTTGATTGATTTGTTCAAAGAGATTCTTGCATCTTTTGAGTCAAACAATTTGGCGTCGTGATATTAGGCTATATAGATGATGTTTACACCTTAATATGACCATGCTTTATTGTGTTTTATAAGTAAATTGCCAACAAAATGCTCTAAATAGTGTTCTTTTGTCTCGCAGGGAATATTCTATGTGATGGAGCACCACAAAGTGTTTTGGAGGCGATAATGTGAAGAAAACGCTCACTCGAGAAGTACACGAGCACAAAGAAGCCAAAAAATGGCCCGGGAAAATTCCACCGCGACCGCGATAGAATCGCGCTGCACCGCGGTGGATTAAAATCCGAGGCAGAAAGATCAACGCTCACCGCGGTCTTGCTGCGACCGCGGTGAACTATTCACACGTCAGGAAAATCTGGGATCAAAGTGTAAAATTCGGAGAAACTTTTGCCAAACCCTTATAAGCTGTAGAAACTTGCCTAATATAAAAGTCAAGCTTATTTTTGGACTACGCAGAAGGAGGAACAATTGTGAGAAGATTAACCAACCATTAGGGTTCTTCTATCCTATTTATTTTCTTGCAATTAATCATTATGAACAATTTAGTATTTTCATATTGTTTGGTCATGAGTGGCTAATTCCTTTGTCTAGGGTTTTGATGGAACCTACTGAAGGATGAACTTCTTAATTAAGTAAATATAGTTTGCCAGTTAATATATATTTGTTCAACTACGTATTTGTTGTAGTTAATTGATAGGATCCTCAATTAGCTGTGCCTATTTAGTGTGCATAACTCGGGAGAGAGTACATATTTAGGTAGTTGTTGAACATCACCACTCCCAACGTATAAGAGGGATCTATAACTGCGGGTTTAAAGGCGGGATTAGGGATAAGGAAGTCTTGGATGCAATCTAAAGTGAGTTGTAATATACAAAGCTTTAGTGTATCTCGGGAAAGTACATCTAGTAATTTATCGTGATTACTCCGGAGAGATTTACGGTAAAAGAAGTGCTCATGATTGATAGAGATAATTTGGTTAATCTATATGAAATATAACTGGAAGGGATTCCATCAATAGGGGAAATCACTACCTTAGAACTTTCTCATAATTGTTTACAACTCAAGCATAATTAATTTTTAGTTGTTTATTTATTTTCATTCTTAGTTATTAGAAATATCATCAACTGTTATTTACAATGTTTGGGGAAGTTGATTCCATAGAATTTAGTAAGTCCAACAAAAGTAATTGATAGGTTGATTCCTTGTGGGTTCAACTCAGGGCATAAATACTCAGATTATATTTGCAACGTCCGCGTATCCTTTTATAAGGAATAGTTGGGCGAGATCAAATTTTAGCATCGTTGCCGGGGAATTAACGGTATTATTAATTACAATTGGAAGAATTACCAAAAAATTCTTAGTGTGGTTGGTTTTCTCTATACCCACTTTTTACATTGAAATTTTAACGTTGGTTGACGTGGTTGCACTGGTGCATGCCTAAAAACTCACCGAGATCTGATGAAGTATTTGAAGCATTATCAGATCCCAAGAAAGTTTTCAAGGCCATAAATCGGGCCAACTGGAAAAACAAACAACAACCAACAACTGCACAATTTGAAACAGTCATAGGAGATCACGAGGAAAACCCAGTTGTACCAATAGTGCCAGAGGCTGCTCTCTATGACTGGGCTCAACCCACAACTGAAAATCTTTCCCTAGCGATTATAGTCCCGCAGATACAGGCTGAGTCATTCCAAATCACGAATAACATGCTGCACTTGTTGCAGAACAAGGGACTATTTGGGGGTCACAAGTCGAAGATCCTCAACAACACTTGAAGAATTTTCTGTCTATCTACAAAATCCAAAGGCAGCCCAACGTAACTCCGGAAGCAATCAAGTTGTTATTGTTTCGCATTCTCAGTGACAGGAGTTGCCCAGACCTGGCTAAACTCACTTCCCATAAATTCTATAACAACTTGGGATAAGTTATTCAAGCAATTCCATAATAAGTTCCACCCACCCAATAAAACTGCTCAACAAATTGATGAAATTTTGAGCTTTAAACAGAAACCAATGGATACACTGCATGAGACATGGGAGCGTTTTAAAGGAATGTTAGTTATATGTCCGCACCATGGTATTCTAGATCTGATGTTGGGGCAGCAGTTTTACATGGGTTTGTCAGATAGTGTGAAGAACATTATTGATGTGTTAGCTGGTGGAGCATTTCTGAGCAAAACATGGAGAGAAGGCCAGAATCTGTTTGACAAGATGGCACAAAATTCGGGATGGACATCCAGGAATGCACCTATCACTCCAGTGGTGCACTCAGTGCCTTTTGATCCATTCAACTCTATGGCTGAAAATATGGCCACCTTATTGACACAGATGAGTATACTCACCAAAAAGGTGGAAGAGTCAGGGCAGAAGCGACAGGTAAATATTGTGGATACTACCAATGGGGGTTTGTGTGCATCTTGCATCAATCAGCCAATTGGTAACCAGCGGAATGCAAAACCTGATCATCATCACTACCCTGAAGACATGAACTATGTGTCTAATTATGGAGGCCAGAGATATGGTGGTCAGAATTGGGGCCAACAGAATCAGCAGTGTAGGACAACCCAGCCATAGTTCAATACTGGGAACATGGGAGGTATGAGATCCCCTAACAATATGGCTCCTAATCCAAGGCCACAGGGATATAATAATCAAAATCAGCAGCAGGGGTATCACCCTCCTCAGCAGCAGCATAGTGGAAGGCATGAAGATGGGTTTGCTAGACTTGAAGCAATGATGCAGCAGTTTATTGGGTCTAATGCAAAAATTAATGAGAGAGTAGATGCACATGATGCAGAAATCAAGAATATTGAAGTGCAAGTGGGCTAAATTTCGATGTCTCCGAACAATCATCCTTTTGGGACACTACCTGTAGACACCCAGATAAATCCAAAAGATCAAGGCCTGAAGCAGCTGATGGCGGTAAGTCTACGTAATGGTAGAGATTTGGATGTAGAGCAAGAGAGGGACACTCATACCAGTGCCCATTGAGCTGGATGAGTCAACAAAAATAACAGAGGTGACAGTCCAGCCTACCCAGGAAGAAAATAGCATTCAGAATGAGACCGAGAAAGAAGCCGAAATAGCCCAGGAACCAGTTGTTGATGTAGCAGCTGATAAAGATCAATCCCAATTGATTGGGAAAAAGAGACCTCCTCCCCCTTCCCTCAGAGGCTGGCTAAGTACCAAAAGGGGGAGCAATACAAGAAGTTCTTTGAAATGCTGAAACAAATCCAGGTAAATATACCATTGATTGAAGCTTTGAATGAGATGCCTGGGTATGCAAAAATGATGAAGGACTTGATGTCCCAAAAGTTTGATTTCCAAGACTTGGCCGCAGTTACTCTTACTCAAACCTGTAGTGCAGTGGTGACTAGACCAATTGCGGACAAGCTGTCTGACCCAGGAAGCTTTACAATTCCATGCACTATTGGTAATTTTGCTTTTACTAAGGCACTGTGTGATCTAGGGGCCAGCATTAATCTTATTCCCTTGGCGATTTATAAGAGGCTGGGTATTGGAAGAGCTAGACCCACCTCTATGTTGTTGCAGCTGGCTGACAGGACTATGAAACGACCCTCTGGTATCTTGGATGATGTGTTGATTCAGGTAGGGAAATTTGTGTTTCCTGCAAATTTTGTGATCTTAGACTGCAAAGTGGATGAAGAGATTCCCATAATTTTGGGAAGACCATTCCTGGCTACGGGGAGAGCTCTAATTGATTGTGAGATTGGGGAGCTCAAGATAAGACTAAACGACGAAGAAATAACATTCAATGTGCAAAAATCTATGAGACGACCAAGTGAATTCGCAAATTGATCTCTTAGTGATGCCGTGGATGTAATTGTAGAGACTGATGATGAGATGTTGACTAGTGAGGACCCTCTTGCTGCATATTTGATGAATTTGGATGAGGTAAATGGAGAGGATCTAGCGGAATAGATGTTGGCGTTAGAGTGTTGATACCCAATTTTCCCCATATATCTTTTATACTCAAAATACTTTCAAAATAATATATGTATGCATATATGAGCATCCCAAAAGATTTTGGCATTTTAAAAGGATTTTTAAACTAATTTATGGCCTATTTTTACACCATAAATCCCAATAATTATTCCCAAAACTTGCCATTTTGGAGAATAGTTTATTTTATTCTCACATCTACATCAAAACATAATTTACATAATTTTTTCATAATTTTACAAGTCCATTTGGTATTTTAAAAAACTAAGTTGCATGAAATTGCAATTTAACCCCACTTTCAGATTTAATAGAAACTTTAATTACAAAATCAATTCCAATATTTTTAATTTAATACTTACATATTATTTGCTAACTCAGTGCTTTTAATTTTATTTTTAAACATCTTTTACTATTTTTATAAAATCAAAAGGGAAAAACTAGCTATTTCAGTTATGGCCTCAATTACTTTCAATTATAGCCTATTTGGGCATCTCAATTTCGACCCCAAATCCAGCCCAAATCGACGACCCAATTCTATTTTAACCCGTCCCTTGACCCGTTAACTAAACCCGCCCGGTTTTTATATTTAATCTTGGCCGTTGATCATTTTGATCAACGGCCCTCCTTCACTCTTTCCTTTTTAATCCCACCAAACCCCTAACCCTATCTCTCATTCCTCTCATGTAGCTGTCTCTGAACCATCCCCTTCTCTCAAACACTCTCAAGCACTCAAAACCCTAATCGCCTCCCTCGTCTTCTCCGGCTAAATCCTATCGGAATCCATGGCTTTTCAGGCCAAGGACATCCTGTGCTCACTTCCCTTCACCCCAAATCGCAGCTATTCAAGGCTTTTGAGGTTCAACCCCAACGAGGCTTGTTCAAATCCTTCGCCGATTTGTGTTCCTGTGGTTTCTCCGGCTCCGTCCCGATGTGTTCGAGCCTCAAGAGCCTAGATATGGTCCAGACCTGTTCCAGGCCAGATCCTTTCCAAGCCTTCTCGTTTTTAGGGTTTCTAAGAAACACTGAAAGCTGTTCGAGGTTCTTTCTCTCTTTATTTTCTTAGATCTGTGATAGATCTGTGGTGTACTCGAGGTTTTAAAGTTTTTTCCCAAATTTCTCTTTACAAAATTAGTTAGTTTCAATTTAGGGTTTCCAAAACTTTTAAAACGATTCCTGTTTCTTTTTCTTCTTCTTTTTTTATGTGAATCTGCCTGTATATGCTTTGTTTTTATGAGTTTTCGCTTGTGCATATTTTCTCTTATGTTCTTATGTTTTGCTGTTATTATACATGTTCTTCTACTTGTGCTCTGTTATCTCTTCTACTGTTTCTACAACATGCTTTCACATGTCTAGCTTATGTGTTCCTTTGCCATTTTTCTTACTGAGCTTTTGTTTGCCTTTACTAGACTTTTGTTTGAGTTCTAAACCTGTTCGCCTACTGTTTCTTAAGTTCTATGTCGCCTCTATTCTCTCTTGAACTTGCTTGAGTTTTCCTGAACATGCTTTGTTTTTACTCTATTGCTTCAAATTTGCCATTATATCTATGTACTTTCTCATGAGACTCTCTGAGTCTGTTCGATGGCTTGCCCTCTCCTTTCTGTACCCTACTCGAATTTGAAACCCTAGACTAAACTGAAATCTTTCGCTTATGATTTTGAGACTGTCTATGCCAACTTTTTCTTTCTTGCTTGACGCTTGTGTGCTTATATATGAGGGTTTTTCTTTCAAAAGGGTTCTGCCAACTTGTAATCTCCTTTAATAAGGCTCGATTGATTGGTTATTGATTTTCCAATTGAACTTTCCCTCACCCTTTTTCTGACTAAGTTCATTCGAACAAAGCTTTTTACTAGCTGTTTGATTGACCTACTTTCCTTATTTCTCACAAATCATGTACCATTCTTGCCTTGAATAATCCCGATGTATTTACCTGTGTTATGGTACTTTGGAAAGGTTTTTAATTATTCATCCTTCCTTAATTGTCTCATGCCCGTTTGAAATCAAACCCCTTAACTTTAGGGAGACCTTCTGTGATTGATTGTAAACTAATTTCTTGTCTTTTTTGCTTACTCATTTTTTGCACTATAAAAACAAGACACTACACACAACTCACAGACACAAAAAAATATGGGAAAATCTCAAAAAAACAATTTAGACTTCAATACAATTGCAATACTTTCTCTACTACAACCTCTAATAATGAGCACTCTACTCCTCTTCTCTTCTACTATCTGAAACATTCGCGAGTTCTGTTGAACTCTCGAGTATTTGCTGAAGATTTGAGTTTGCTCCTGCTGATCTCTCATTGTCTGCTTACTCTATTGTCCTGCTATTCTATTACTTTGCATCTGGTATGTCATTCTTAGTTAAATAATACCCCTCCACTATGTGTTTATTTTCTAGCTTGTTATGCTTTCTTTCACCATGTGGCTGTTTATAGGCTGTTATGCCCTCCTTCATCATGTTTCTGCATCTTTGGGTCTGTTTGTGCTTTCTTGCTTTCCTCATGTTTTTTGTAAATGCTTTCCTATGTGATTCCCTGTCCCTTTGACCCCCTTCTTATGTGTGAGTGCAATTCTGAGTCATGTTGGCATTCTATTATTGCCACTCATGACTTAGAATCAGGTTCCTTTGAACCTCTAATTCAATCAATTCCCACTTCCCTTCTCCCTTTATGTGTTGAGCCTTGACTCAAGTCTAGTGGTGTCCTAACCACCATCCAGACTCAGGTCTGACCTCTAAGGTCTGCTCTTAATTTGTTTGGACCAAGCAACTGGTCAGGAGTGTGCCAGTCTACACCCGTGGCTGGGCATGACTATCATTTGCTGTAGTTCCCTAATCCCTCTCTCACTTTGCATTTATTCCTAGTTCTAAGTTCTGCCCCCATTTGGTAAGCCATGCTTTGGGACCCTGGAGCTCTATCTGAACTCGGATGCCTGAGGGCTGGCAATTCCACACTTGCACTATTCTGTTCTACTTTATTATCCAGAGTGTAAGCACTGCCTAGAGTCCTTGAGGCTCCTTGGAACTTTGAAACACTTTGGGTGAGAAAAGGCTTTGGAAATCTGGAATCTGGATTTGGCAAAACATATGTCATTGGATATTAAGATTGAATTAGGTTTGCTTGGATCCAGCTGTAGGCTGTGATGTATATTTTTCATTGTTTTCTTTCTTTCTTCTGATTCTGTAATAACCTTGTAAAAAGAACTCGGGAAAAGATATAGTAAAAAGGGTGTGGGAGGGGTTTACTTTTTTGCTAAAGGGTAGATACCATGCCCATAGGACCAATGTTGTTATTCAATTATTTAGAAATCATGCCTATAGGATCAACGCTTTAAGTCACTTGGAAATCATGTTTATAGGCTTTTTTCATTCTTTTCAATCATTTAGAAAATCTGCCTGTAGGGTTTAATGCTTTATCATCTTGCAAATCATTTAGATATCCTGTCTATAGGAACTAATAATCAAACAACGAATTTCATATAGAAATCATGCCTATAGGAAATGCTTAAACGCTAGGCAAACTGCAGGATAATATCCATTTCGTAACCAGTTTAATCACACTAATGTTTCTTTAACCAGGACATAGAAAATTTGCCTATAGGGTTTAATTCTTTATCATCTTGCAAATCATTAGAAACCCTGTCTATAGGACTTAATATTCTTGTAAATTAGTTGCATATAGAAACTATGTATATAGGAAGTGCATATGCGTTAGGCAAATTATAGGGTAGTCAAACAATAATTCTCTCACCAGTTAATAACAATGCTTAAAATCAGCTATAGATATCATTCCTATAGGGGTTCGTCTCAAACTCGCTTGATTCAGTTTTAAGCAACAACAACCTGTCAATTGGCCTTTAACGTAGTGTTTTAGTAAGACTCTTATAAACCTGTAATGTTTTTAAAATTCTATAAATCTGCAATGCTCTTAAACTTTTCAAACTTGTGTCTTTCTTCTTAAACAATTCCTTTAGATCTTCTGCCTTAATTCTAATCATCTCTTGAATCTATCTTTTAACTCACTCTTTCTTTTAAGGTATTTTCACTTTCAAAACTCCTCTTCACAAGTCTACTATATTTTCACTCAAACAAATATGCTGATTT
>MU784126.1:11912-35839 GCA_026770625.1 Nicotiana glauca | reverse complement strand
CACGGAATTCGGGAGTGCCTAACACCTTCTCCCGGATTAACAGAATTCCTTACCTGGATTTCTAGTTCGCAGATTGTAACAGAGTCAAACTTTCCTCGGTTCGGGATTAATTCGGTGACTTGAGACACCATTATATTCTCAAGTGGCGACTCTGAAAATTTAAATAATTAATCCCGTTCCGACCGTCCTTTAATTAGAAAAACTCTTTTTATTATACCCTTTGTGGGGTGTAAGCCCTAAAAAAGAGGTGTGACAGGCACGACTTAGCCTCATGCAAGATTTGAGACAGGGCTTAGTCTCATGCAAAGAGAAGGCAATCCTTAGCCTTATACAAATATGGAGTCATGGCTTATCCTCATCTAAGGAGAAGGCATTGCTTAGCCTTATGTAAATAGGGAGGCAAGGCTTAGCCTCTTGCAAGGATCGAGACAAAGCTAGTCTCGTGCAACGAACAAATAGAAAATTGGAGCAAAATATGTCTTAGCTGGAGATATATTTGCGCTTGATGGCCTGGTTGTTATGAAGGTAATGATTTTAAGGCGCACGTATTGGTGGTTATTCTACATCCCTGCATTCAAAGAAAAATTGTGAGTTTTGTAGGGGAGGTTGGTCTGACCCTTTGTCTGCTTGTTTTGCTTTGCTTTGCCTTGGAGATCCTACTCGAGTTACCCTACTTAACACCAGGCTGCCATAGAAATAAATTTTCGAAAAATATGCACTTATTGATGAAATAGATTCACTTTTTAGAAAACATAGTGGTATGTAGTATCAAGTAAATTAGATGAACTAATGACTGCGACACTTTTAGAGACATTACGACTTTTTGTGTTAGAATTTTGAGGGTCGTCCTCAAAATTCTGCCCCAGTTTAGTAAGTCAACCTTCAATCATTCTCCATGTGACGAAGTTTGTTGGATCTGTTCCAGAATTTTGAGAATCATTCTCAAAATTCTGCCCAGATTTCTGACTATCTTATACATGATGACGTTGGCTAGACTTGCTCCGGAATCTTGAGGTCCTCCTCAAAATTCTAACCTAGTTTCTGTTTTTGGGAAAATGAAGATTTTATTAAGATATGACCGAACCCATAGGGCTATCTAGTATCCCGTCTAAAACAAGAATCAGGTCAAGCGTAGTTCAGTTACATCAGATGAAGAAATGTCAACAATCTAAACATAGTATCTTTTGACTTCATCTGATTTGATAGGCTTTGGCCAAACTTCTCCATCCATTTCTGCAAGTATGAGTGCTCCTTCTGTAAGTACCCTGTTAACCATGTGGGGCCCTTGCCAATTGGGTGAAATCTTTCCTTTGGCTTCATCTTGATATGGGAAGATTTGCTTCAGCACCAGCTACCTCAGTGTGAATTATCTTGGTCTGACCTTTTTGTTGAAAGCTCTGGACATTCTGTTCTGATAAAGCTGACCAGGACACACTACATTCATCCTTTTTCCATCTATGAGGGATAATTGCTCATAGCGGCTACTTATCCATTCTTCATCACTGAGTTGGGCTTCTTCTATGATCCTTAAAGAAGTAATTTCTACCTCGGCGAAAATGACAGCTTCGGTACCATAAACAAGAAAATAGGGAGTTTCCCCAGTTCATCTGCGGACTATGGTACGGTATCCCAATAATGCGGATGGTAACTTCTCGTGTTGTTTGTAATTAAGCTTGTGAATCGCTATGGATGTGCTTAAACCAGTCATATCATCGTAAGACCATGCAAAAATATCTTCATACTTTTTCAGGAAATAAGTGTATTCTTTTTTTTTTACGGTGATAGGTGAATGCTTATGCGAGTTGCTTTGGTGGTTTCAGAATCTCCCAAATTGATTGCCTCGATTTTTCTAGGTTGGACTTAGGTTTGTTCTCAAAATGCTCAACATCTCTGATAACTTCCTCAAGTATTTCATCCTCTTCTTCTGAGTCACTATCCTTGTGTTGAGTTGTCTCATTACATGTCACGGTCGTTGGTTCATCAAGGTAAGAAACAGTAATGCTATAGAGGGAAAATGTAAAAGATAATAATATATACTAAAATAACAATGCATTAATTGAATTTCAAAAAATGTCAAAACTGGTACAGCTCGATGACTCAAGCAATTATTTTAAAACAAAATGCATCTTTAAACAAAATAGAGGAAATATCTTAAATGCTTAAAATGGCTCTTAAAAATAGGCCAGGATAATCGCCATGCTACCCAGGAACTCGCGGGCCCGGGATGGTGTGGCAGTCCAATTCTTGAGAATAGCTCCCTTCTCCACGATCTGAATGGTAAGGCCTTCTTCCTCCGCCTCCTCAACTATCACATTGCAATCCATATCCTCATCTTCTAGAAACAATTTCCTTAGCCCAGCCAAAGCTTCCTCCTCTATAGATCCCCATATTGTATCAGCCTAGTGAAAGGTCTGACTTAGATACGACACTGGATGCTACAGAGGGTAATAGGGACCACGCTATGGGGGATACCAATCATCATATTCTTGCCATATACTAATATCTGAGCCCGAATTTCTGCCATGACGTTTCAATTGTATCAGTTTGGTAATGGCCTGGAATTTCTTCCCAAGCCCTTCGCCGGGTTCATACCCTGACCATGCCAATATGCTTTCTATTTTGCTACTCCACCATATATCTTTTTCGATTGCATTAACATGCTCAATGTGGTGATAAGTTTCTCCTCTCAGCTTTCTTCTATTCTCGATAATCGGGACAGTTTGACTGGTGTAAATAGGATTACTTCTGTTTCCAGAATGATTAACTCCTGATGGTTCCATTCGAACATCACGGCCTGGTGTAACGTAGAAGCCGCAACTCCAGCAGCATGTATCCAAGGTCATCCCATACTACAAAAAAATAGTTTATTTGTGGAGTTTTTATTACGGGGGTTATATAGAACCCCCCCCCCCCAAATTGGATCTAATTACGGGAGTCTTATTAAACTCCGCTCAAAAAATTAATTTGCGGCGTCTGGAATCTCCGCTAGTTAAAAAAAGGCGCTAACAATCACGCTATTTCCTTCTTTATTTTGTCCTTCCCTTTTTTTCAGTCTCTCTTTTTAGTTTGATAAAAAAGCCCTAAAAAAGCCCTAATCGACGATGCCTCATCTTTCTCAAAACTCTCCTTGGTTCTAACGATTTAGGTTTCAGAGAAATTCTTTCTCTCTTCTAAAATGGCAAGTTCTCTTTCTCTCTTTAATGTCCCATTATTTGAATTATCATTGATTTAAGTAATTTATCTGTGCGATCTTTCGAGATTGACATTACGAAAGTAGTTGATATCCGATTCTAATTCCTCTTAGTTTGATATCTGAGCGATTTTAATTTGTGCAATGTGAATTTCAACAATTACTTTTGAAGTGTGCTTGTAGCTGAATCTCGTCGCAAAAGGTACAACTCGCGCAAGTAGTTGATATCCGATTCTAATTCCTATTAGTTTGATATCTGAGCGATTTTAATTTGTGCAATGTGAATTTCAACAATTACTTTTGAAGTGTGCTTGTAGCTGAATCTCGTCGCAAAAGGTACAACTCGCGCAAGTAGTTGATATCCGATTCTAATTCCTATTAGTTTGATATCTGAGCGATTTTAATTTGTGCAATGTGAATTTTAGCAATTACTTTTGAAGTGTGCTTGTAGCTGAAACTCGTCGCAAAAGGTACAACTCGAATTGGAGCTCTCTGTCCTCTCCTTCCTAATATGTTGAAAGGTCAAATTAGGATTTTTATTATGTTTTCCTAATATCCGAATTTCAGTAGTTTCTGTACGTGATTTGATTAGGTTCTCTCTGCTCCAATTTTAGTAGTTTTTGCACGCGGTTTGATTTAGGTTCTCTCTGTACATCATTGTTGGAAATTTGTAACAGTAATGTACAGTTTCTTGTACAAAGTAAAGAATATTTGGCTCATTTCAGAACTAGAAAACAGAAACAAAAAAGAGAATGATTCAAAGTTGCACTTTTCTTCTAATTGCTATTGTTTCTGCTTCACTTTTTTGGAATTTCATTGGTATGCGGATTATTATATGTTAGAATAATATTACAAAAATTGTTGATAAATAGAGTACTAATAATTTAGGGTGCCACTATTTGAGTACATAAGCCTTGTCTTTTGAAGTGTTGCAGAAATATATTACAGACTGTCATTATAGATGTGATCAAATAACTTTGTGGAAATTAATAAATGGAACTTGAATGTTGGGAAAATCTTCAGATTCTGAATAGCTCCTAAGACCTCGGACTAACTGTTGTGTTGCATCTGAAGGAACTGGAAGAACATGAAGAAGAGTAAGTCTTGACTAGAGGTATTAAGGATTGAACAACGTTCGTCATTAATGGACGATAATCTGCTTCTGTTTGCACACACATTGTTGCAATAGGTGCTACCTATTTTACAAACACAGTAACAGAAAAACAAAATCATTAGAATTTGGTTTCGTATGTAGTACTACAACATACAGTGTTAACTTCACCCGTATTAGATCCTTCTTGGTGTACTGCCCTTCTAATATTGGATCTACCATTTCAACTATTTTTTCTCTGTTTGTCAATCTTGGAAGAGCCTAAAATAATAGAAGTGAAATTAGTAATAGTTGGACAAATGCTAAGGTAAGGGTCATTTTTTTTTGGGAACGGACAAAAAATAGAGTGTCATACAAAATGGAACAAAAAGGGAGTAGTAGTATTTACTGACCCAAGAGACTAGCACATGTTCTCCAGGAGGTCGCCTTGTGTCGATTGGTACACAGCCTGTCATTAGCTCTAGAAGCACCACGCCGTAGCTGTATACGTCTGATTTTGTTGTAAGTTTTCCTGTAGAAGCAAGCCAAGGGTACTCATGCAAGAAGATGTTAAATCTGGTGAGGACTTTGTTACTAAGTCTGCATCTTTGCCTATTTTGAAATCCCTTTTTTCAGGCGTAGTGTTCATTGTTTCCGCTTTGTAATGACCTAAAGATATTTCCTTTGCTGTTATTTTGAATGATTTCAACTCTGATGAACTGATGTAGTAATAGGTCCAAAAGAGAAGCTAAATCAACCCTTCCAATTTTTCTAATAATCTATTTTAAGGGGCTTATAATCTGTGTTGTCGCCTTCAAATCTCACTGATCGTGGTTTATGGATTATTTAACATTGTTGTGTTTGATATTTGGATTAAGAAAGATATAGAAATCTGGATGAATGAATGAATTATGATTAGTTGTCAAGCTTCATGTAGTTCACTTTAATGGAATTAATTGCTTTTGTCTGATTTCAGCTTTGTAAATTCTTGTTGTTATACCTGCTTAGTTGGTCCTCTCTTCTTCATTGTACAAACATTTTGATAGTTTTCGTTGATGAATTTAAGTATGGATTTTGTCTTTTATGTTTGTGAGGTATCTTTGTGCTTTACTCCAATTCTCAACTTCCAATAGTATTCTCATATTGAATATCTCAGAACTTGTCTGTGTAGTCGATATATTTGTTGTAGCCAGTGAATAATGTGAACACTCTTGGGTATGGTCTAGCATCTATGAAGCTGGAACATCATAAGAGAGAAGGGTTCAAATTCTAGTATGCACAAGGTGTAACACAGAAATGGTAGTGATACTTCCTTTAATTGTCCTTCTTCAATGCCAAATGTTGATAGTTAGTTTATTTTATTGATTCCAGATATTCCAAGGTCCAAGCGTTACCAAAACTTGCAAAAGTCAGTTCAACCAGCATCTACTTTACAAGGTGTAGCACAACCTTTATCAACAACTGAGTCAACACCTTTACATCTTGATGATACACCACAGTTGATATCATTTTTTCAATCGACACCTTCAGTCCATGCCGCAGCACATCAGACTGCATCAGTTAGGGCCACATCACAGCCGACCCCATCAGTTCGGGCTGCAGCATAGCCGGCTCAATCAATTTAGGCCATATCACAGCCTGCCCCGTCAGTTCAGGCTGCAACTCAGCCGGCTCATTCAGTTCAGGCCACATCACAGCCTACCCCATCAGTTCAGGCAGCATCACAGCCGACACAATCCAAAAAGGCTGGATTTATAGATGGCTGAATCTGGACAAAACCCTGGACGAGCGCAACTCTATCTTGCTACTCATAAGAAGGAAGATGGGTCATATGTTAATGAAGCAACAAGAGAAATATGTGTAAGTTTCTACTTGTTAAAAGCTTCATCCTAACATCAAGTTAATAAGATTTTAGCCACCTATTATTGCACTTCTTGATCAGTTGACATTGCCCTTTCAATCTTTCAACTGATTGTTAAACTGTTTCAAGTGGAGTAGTAGTATTAGTACTATGTATAGTTGTAAGTTGTTTGGTTTCTCTTATGGAATAGTAGAAGTAGTTGTTTCAGAATTTACTATAATATTTCTTGTGTTTACATAGGCCTTTAGGCATCTTACTTGGTTGTAGTGTTTGGTGCTTCTGCATTTTAAGTAAATGACAATGGACATTCTTTCTTTTTTTAAGCAGTGTTTTAAGGGTAATGTCCCACTAGACAGGGTAAGAGCAATGAACAATAAGGCCAATGTGAATATGCCTACAATAACTAGCATATACAGTCCTTGGCAGGGTCACTGTTTGATCCTAGGACCTTCTATAATGATCATTTTTAGAGACACTTTGAGACAGGAATCACAGAAATCATGGAATGACTAACAATTATCTTCTGAATATCATCATGTTTGGGTGTTATCCTTTGCTGATAGCAACTTACTGTTATTTCTTCGTGATTATCTTCTCATTTGTTTTAGTTATTTGGTCAATCAAAAAGTTGGATATTGTTTCACTTTAGTGATACCATTGACTTGAGCAAAGTGGGTTAAAGGAGAATGTTTAGCTGCTTTGATGTTGAATGTATCAGGCTCTTCTTGAGCAGTCATTTCCTCCATTTTTCCCCATTTGTACTTGGATGTATGACACGTTATACAAGTTTATAAAGCCAAGAACACTGACATCTTGTCCTCTATCTTGGATTATTTCAGACTTGTTATATGGAGTTTCAGACTTGTTTATAGATGTATTCATTAGAAGAAAATTTCTGAAAATTAAGTTTTCTGAAGTCTTTAAACTATACGGTCTATTAAACATGACATTGCAACAATGCATGATATGATTAGATAATGGGCAGTGGTGTGAAAAAATAAAATAACTGCTGGATTTGAAGGAAATATTTCCAAATTGGATTCTGCTTTAAGAAGTAAGAACTGATTGTGCTTGAAAGCTTCTGTCTAATTGAATATGAGGCAGAGTAATCAAATGGTATATGGCATTGACTCTCCTTTCCTTCTGAGATTTAAAATTACTGTTTTCGAATTTGAATAGTACTTCTCTTTTTACTTCTATTAAACCTATATACATTTCAAATTTCTTCCGAAGTTTATAGATTGAAGTGTATAAATAGGATATAAACAATAAAGATTCCTATCTGTTCTCTCTTGACATTGGTAATAATTGATGTGAGGGTACATTAGTATATTTTAGTGATTTAATGTGTGTGCTTTCTGGGGGAGATTGCTCACACAATTTATGGAGAATGCAGTATCTTCTGAAGCAAGAGTGTAGCGATTTGCTGATGATGTTCTCTGATGTAGAATTAACTCTTGTGAAAACATGTTAACCATATGACTGTTAGAACCGAGGAAATGTTATTGTCTGAGATAGTTGCAATCCCAAGGAACCCAGTCTGTAACTTATGTTTCTTTTTTCTGCTTTTTGAGTCGTGCCAACCATTCTTTTCTTTTAAGGGAGATGGTGGGGAGTTGAGGTCATCACCTTGCTTAAATGTTGAAAATGCCTTTTAAGCAGTTTTTCAGCTTTAGAAATGGGCATTTCCCTCTTTCTCTTGCCGTTCTTGTGAAAGATTCTTTATTAGACAGCTACATTATTTAGGGAGTGATATAAGGGGGTGTTCAGCATTGCCTTCAGGGGCCCTGCCTATAGTAATTCTTTTACTTGCTTAGTAGTTAGGTGCCTGTCCTATTTCACATGTCTTTCCTTGTAATCAGTGAAAAGATGTGGTGAAATGCATCAACTTAAATGGAACCAAAGTACTAGGAGACTAATTAGTGTGAACTCAATTATTGGGGGTTTTGATTAAGTGATTCTCTATGCATTGCTCTTACCTGAATGTAATAGTACACTTTTGGTAGTCCCTTGAAGCAAATGTTACACTTTCTCTTAGGAGTACATCTTTCTAATACTTATTCATGGCAGTTTAATGTGTGAGTAAGGTTTGAAGGATGTTATCCAAAAACATAGCGGTGCGATCCAAATGGAACAATTTCATTGTGGTGATAGAATTGATTGTGCATCTGTTTTTGAGACAATCTAAGCCTGCTAACTAGCAACAAGAGGACCCAGTATTATTTATTATTTATCTAATTATCTACTCTCATGTCTCAATGAACAATGTGAGATGTTATCTTCTTTTCCTTGTAAAAATCTAATATTGTTTCTTAGATTATGCTTGCTGCATTCTTTTGTGCGTTGAAACATAAAAGAACTCATTGCTAGCTGCTGTGTATCTTATATTCAGGAAAAAATTGAGCTAGTTGTAAGTCAAAGCACCACAGATGAGTCTGAAGTTTCACCAAATGATGCAGTTGGTAAGGTGCTAGGAAAAGAGCATTCTGGAAGGGTAAGGTGCTTGGGGTTAGGAGCTATCCCGAGTAAAGTTTTTAGACAAACAAGACGTCATTGTGGAGGTATAAATTCTTCTAGTTGTGATAATGGTTCATGTTCGTCCAAATGCGAAGAGAAGTACAATTAGATTGTAAATGCTCACAATCAAAGCCAAGAGAAGTACAATCAGATTGTAAATGCTCACAATCAAAGCCAAGAGAAGTACAATCAGATTGTAAATGCTCACAATCAAAGCCAAGATAACTATGCTCAAATGATGACTGCACACCTCCAAATGATGAACGCTTTCAAGACATATATAATTATGAAAGAAGGGACAATGCCTGAACAGTTTGCTGGGATTTTTGTTTCTCCTCCTCCGGCAGCGGTACATAAAATCTAGCTATATGTAGTTTTTTAATTTGTAAAACTAAAGAAAAAAAAATTTAAATGCTTTTTATTTCTTTGCAGCCAAGTGATGCAGCTAGCGGATCCATTTCACCTATGGGCGTAAGAGGATCATCTAGTGATAGTAATCTTAATGAAAATCATTGAATTTCTTTGCAAATGTAATAGATGATTAAATATGATAATTTACTTGAATGGTTGAACTAGATATTTTGTGTTTAAGTTTAGTTTTTGAGATTAATGACAATACTATCTACTTATGATTCTATAATATGTGGATATTACTTAACATTTATGCATCTTTAGAATTATGTTAATTCCTCTTAAAATTTATTTAATATAATTAAAATATTGTATTAGAAAAATAGGTATCCCCATAATTACTCCCCCCTCCCAAAAAAAAAGGTCTTCATGGAATAGTGGAGGTTACAACCGCCATTAAATAAACAAATTGAGGGGGTTAAAGCTATCGCGAATAGAATCTCTCGTATTTCAAAACTATATTGCGGGGGCTGAAACCACCACAGAATGATTATTTTATGACAGTTTCAACCCCCGTTACAAGTTGCGCATTGATTAAAATTTTAATTTGTGGGGGTTAAACCGCCGGAAAATAACCTCCGTTAAATGGTTACGGCGGGCTTCAAAAAACTGCCACAAAATGATTGTGGCAAACCTTACAGCTGGGGTTTTCAAGACCGCCGCAATAGCAAATAGCGTGGGTTTCTGACCGCCGCAAAATGTGAAAATACCCCCCCCGCAAATAGGCTATTTTTTGTAGTGCCAGTAGAAGATTGTACGTAGCAGATATGTCTAATACCTACAACTCAACATCAAACCAAGTCGGGCCCATCTGCAAACAAAGGTTGATTTCCCCAATCTGGCCTTTTGAGACCCATCAAATTCTTTCACATTCATACTCACTGCTCGTATCTCATGGAAATCTTTACCCAACCTTTTCAGAGTAGTCAATGGACAAATGTTTAGGCTTGAACCCCCTTCTCTTAAGACTCTGGCGATGAATTTTTCTTCAAACTATACTGTGATGTGCAGTGCCCTATTGTAATCCTTCAGACAGCAGTTTATCTTTGTAAAAGGTGATATTATGGCTTTCCAGTACTTGCCCTACCTTGTTGGCCATCTGTAAGGCCTCGTGAAATCCCTACTCAAAAACCCGAATTCTGTGGTGCCAATTTGGATTGAATAATGCATTAAAAAGTCGAAAATAAGTTTCCAAAAAAATGCAAGAAATGCAGTCCAGAATGCGGTCGCATAATCAAAACGCGGGCCACATATCTGCCGCAGAGTGAGGCAGAATGTTGGTTAAAATTGAAGTCAGTTATGCGGTCGAAATGCGGTCGCATAATTAAAATGCGGACCGTATAGTCGTCGCATATTTTCCTTTGAATTTTGTGAGGGTCAGTTCTGCGGTGCACTTGCGACCGCAGAACATGAATACGGACCGCATTCTTACCGCAGACTGAGTCAGAATGTTTAGTTTTTGGGGAAGCATTTTGCGGTCCATTATGCGGACCGCATGTTTACTCTACGATCGCAAATGCGACCGCATATTTGACTCGGGGCTCCAATTTTCTAATTTTTAACCCGACCTCCCTATCGATATAATCGACATTATAGCTCATTTTAAGCATGTTTTCTGAGATTTTTAGAGAGAGAGAGAGAGAGGGTCTTAATGGGGAAAGTGTCACCCATCAAATTCTCCTTGATCCTTGCTAAAACATTGAAGAAGATCAAGTGAAGAATGATACATGGGGCCAGTAGAAAAGTAATTCAAGAATATAAGAATGATGTTCTCTACATGCATGTCAAACCATAGGATATTGGAAGGTAGAAAACTAAAAAGAATGCAGTTGGGGGTATAAAATGATAGAAATTCCTCACAAAAGGGGGCTAAGATCACAATGCACCTTTAGTGTTTGATGATATGCTCAAACCAAGCTAGAACTTCAGTTTCATCTCTAATTCTCGATTTAATTTGTAATTCTTACTCAATAGATCGAAGTGCTAACAGTTCTGGAAATTGTAAAAGAGTAAGGAAATGCTTTATTGAGGTATGTATGGCTAAAACCCCTTTTTATTAGAAATTGAGCTCCGTTTTCATTACGAAAGTATGGTAAGAGTTGAATTGGCTAGTGTATTGATTGTCATTACGCAATTAATTGATTCGCATACATATATACATATTCGTGAAGGGTGTGCCTCAATGTGAATAATGTGCCAATCTTGACAATTAGATAATGATGTAAGGTACTGCTATGTGTTGAAATACTTGGGCTATAAGCCAACATTGAAACAAAGAATTTTTCATGCTAGCTATGCGCTCACTTGCCTGTGATTGCAACTTGAATTATCCTTGGTATATGTGTCTATGATCACAACTTGTAAGATGAATATTAAAAAGGGGAAACAATGTGGTGATGGTGGCCATGAGTGCCCCAGGAACTGTTATGATATGTGTAAGATAAAGACTTGAAGTGTTGACTAATGAGAATGGAGTAATGCCTCCAATGAGGTGACCTAGTCGATTGGGTCGTGATCGAACACCATGACGCACACATGGTGGTAATGTGCTGATATTGAATTTCGGATAACGGAAATGAATTATTGATTGAGAGTAATGCCTCCAATGAGGTGACCTAACCGGTCGGGTCGTGGCCGGACTCCGCTCGAGATGGCGGTGGTAATGAGAATAGTGGTGAACATGTGATAGATATGCCCAAATCTATGTTGTGAAAATTTTATGAAAGATTATATGAATTGTTTCTTGAT
This sequence comes from Nicotiana glauca, assembly GCA_026770625.1. NCBI lineage: Eukaryota > Viridiplantae > Streptophyta > Magnoliopsida > Solanales > Solanaceae > Nicotiana > Nicotiana glauca. The sequence continues at coordinate 24,022 of MU784126.1, read as the reverse complement.
TTGCCCGTATTAATTGCTTGTATTTGTTTGATAGTTCTTTCNTAATCTATGTGGTGGAAATTGTATGAAAGATGATACGAATTGCTTCTTTGATTTGCCCATATTATTTGCTTGAATCTGTTTGATAGTTCTTTCTAGTAAAATGGTGTTTAGTTATACATACCAGTACAATTCAAATGTACTGACGTCCCTTTTGCCGGGGTGCTACATTCGTGTTATGATTGTAGGTGGCTCCATAGCGGACAGTGCCGACCGTGTGTAGCGGAGCATTTTTCTACTCGAAGTCTCGGTGAGCCCCTTTTCTTCCATGGGGCTATATGATGTACCTTTTGTCATTTACAACTTTTCACTTTTGAGGTATAGCCGGGGCCTTGTTGTCGGCATAGTCATGCTTATCTGTTGTATCCTTAGAGGCTCCAAAGACACTAGTGTGGGTTATGTACGTGGGTTCGGGGAGTCCACTATATATATATGTTGTTCTCCTAAACTTGTGAACTCCTTAAGCTGTAACTCTAATAGAATCCTTGAAGCTAGCTTATGTACGGTAAATTTTTATGATATGAAATGAATCAGTAATGTGGTATACACCGTGTATTATCGTCTATATTAATCAAAGGCATGAGTTCCATATTTATATTGAGTTGGGGTAGAAAATGTTCTTGCTCGGTCGGGTTCACTTGATTGAGCGCCGGTCGCGCCTCCCGAGGTTGGGGCATGACACCATCTCTCCACTGGTGATATTGTTGGGCACATAAGCTTCAATCAACACCTTCATCAGAGCATTCATATGTGCCTCAGAAATTTGCAGCAGTGACAGAATAGATATCTGGGTGGGAGTCTTGTTCAGATGATCAACGATAGATTATTTTCTTACTTGTACTTTCCTCCAGAGATCATCTGGACCAGTTTCAATGACAGTTTGTTTTGTAGTGACTTCCTTGCTTGTTCCTCCCAAATTTTTGGGGTGTATAGATCCTTCCAGTCTGGTCATCCCCTGTGCGGCACCAGATTCTTCCATATTTGCTTTTCCTTTTCTCCTAGCTTAAGTAATTTAATCCCAGGGTATGGCCTTTGACTTGAAAGGTGGTGTGGATGTTACTGTCACCGTGAAGGGTGTGGAAACTTCTACTTCAAATGGAGTAGGTGTGTAGTCGCAGGTGTCATACTTCAATTTCAAACGGGACTGATGTGGCTACTTCAACTTCAATTGGTGGCTGTATCTGTACCACCATAGGAGTGAGTGTGACTGCAGGTTAGGGCCATCACCTTACCAAATAAGCCCAATCGACCATTCAGGATCCCATTCTTCATCGGTTTCTATCACACTTACTCCTTCACCCTTATGATCTGGGAGGGGATTATTGCGGACATTTGGTTCGACTTCCTTTTTCTGTATGACTTTGGTGTCAATCAGGGTTTGAATCTTGTCTTTCAGAGTGCGACATTCATCAATAGTGTGCCCTTTAATGTTAGAATGGTACGCACATGTTTTATCCACTGGTAGGAGTTTTCCATAGCAACAACAGGAATAGGGGTAACATATCCGGCAACCTTCGATCTTTCATATAGTTGGTTGATGGGTTCGGCAATGAGGGTGTATTGTCTGGGCAACCGATGATCAGAATTTGGTCTGGGTTTTTGATAGTTTTGACAGGTTGGAGGTGAATGGTAATAGGTTGGCTTGGTGTTATAAGTGTGATACGCGGTAGCGGGTTGATAATATCTGGGAGGTGAAGGTTGGTATATGAGTGGAGGTGTTTAGTATGTTAGTAGAGATTTTGGACCTTGGGCCACCATCACTGCCCCTACTTCTTTCTTCTTTGATATACCCCCTGACTGTAATTCTTTGTTCGTAGCCTGAAATGCCTCAAAATTGGTTACCATCCCACTCTTGATCCCTTCTTCAATCCTTTCCCTGAGTTTGATGATGTCAAAGAACTTGTGAATTTTGATGATCATTAACCTTTCATAGTATTGTGGATCCTGGGCCCTGAAAAAAAATTTGTTCATATGTTTTTCTTCTTGTGTCAGCCTGACCTTTGCAGCTTTTATCCTCCATCGAGTAGCATACTCGCGGAAAGTTTCCATTGTTTTCTTCTTGAGGTTCTGTATGTAGAAGATGTCCGATGCATCTCGGTGTTAAACCTGAAGCAGTCCATGAAATCTGAAGCCATGCTTACCCAATTAACCCACTTCTTGGGATTCTAATTGATACACCAAGATAGGGCATCTCCAGTGAGACTCCTCATGAATAGTTTCATACGAATTCTTTCATCATTCCCAACTCCCATGATCTTATCACAGTATTTCCTCAAATGTACCTTTGGGTCACCCGTTCCATCAAATATCTCAAACTTGGAAGGTTTTTAACCTTCCAGCAATTCTACGTCCGGCTGAATGCATAGATCCTCATAATTCAGACCCTAAATTCATTTGCCTCCTTCAACACCCTGGACTCAGCTTGTGAGCTTCTTGAGCTCCTCTTCCATGTTCATAATGAGCAGGTCCTTCTCGGTGGATTCTAGTATGTATGAGATTGGCTGAGTAAAGTTGGGTAAGGTTTCCACGTATATGGGATTGTTTTGGTAGGTGACAGGGGTTAGAGTGTAGTAGTGATTATTAGGTTAGTTTTGCAAATCAGGGATATGTTGCGGGGTATTCTGTGGAGTATGGTAAGTGGTTTGTGGGTATTGAGTAGGAAGATGTTGATGCTGAGGAGGAGTGGGTATTGGTGGAGGATTAGGATTTTGGGGAGGTTTTACGTATTGATGGGGTGCGGAAGGATATTGTGGGCATTGGTTTGGTGTGTTTTGAGGAGGTGCTGGGTTTTGGGCATTTTGCTGGTTAAGATCTAGGACGTTTAGGGTGAGGAGAGGTTTGCCAAGTTGCGGACCTGCTCAAGTTCCCCTTGCAATTCCAGTATTTTCTGTTCCAACCATAGGACCAAATCATTCTGGGCCAGAGTACTCCAACCGTCTAAAGTTTCAACATTTTCCACATGCGCAACACTTTCTTTTCGGATACCACTCATATCATCCATCTTAGCTTTTCCCTTGCCTTTTGGATTACATGGAGGAGGATAAAGAGGAGGAAGAGGGCCTCTAGATATGGTGTGATATGTTGACGATGCCAGTATGTGTAAACCAACCTTAGGAGATGGGAATAATAAAAAATAAAGAGAAGTGCAAAAAGGTAAACAAGTCAGTAAGGATTCTGAGAAGAATTTACAGTATTTAAACACGTATTGCAGGAATATAAATTCGTGTCCTAATTTAGGGAACCTCGTTGTGCCCGAGGTAAGCCTAGCGACAAGTAGATTTGGAGAGATTTAGTGCTGATAAATGCTTCGTTTCATTAATGTAATAAATAAGATGAACCTATAAACAACGATAAATAAATGAGTTACTAATGGCATCTGCCTTATTACATTTGAATCCCAAAATGACTCAAAACAAATAAAACTAATTTACTTGGTCCCAGAGGGACCTTTCCCATATTTGACCCTCTTGGCTCCATCAATTAAATTCCCCAGGTTGTGGATGTCCAGCAGCAGGTATGCCCTTGCTAGGTGTCCTCTCTCGTTTCCCTCTGCATTCTAACAGTCTGCGACCCTTTTCCTCATCTTCCCTTCCAGTTCCATTAGACCCTGCTCCAAATATTCCAACCTTTCTGTCAACCTTATAGCCATTTCCCTCCACTCTTTAATTTCCTTCATGTCTAACTTGTGTTGTTCCAAATGCCTGGCTTTGGACTCAAGGAATTTTTTGCGCAGCCTCTCATACTTCACTTGTGCTTCAGCAACCTTATCTATAACTATGTTTCCATGACCAATCCCTGGCTTGACTATTCCTGCTATGCTATCTTCTAACCATGATGGGTAGAAGTACACATGACCGGCGTGATATCGATCTAGCTCGATGGTATCTTTTTCCACGATAATCTTCAAATGCCACATGTGCTGGACCTCACATTTGTACAGAATGGCGTCATCTTGAAAATATGCTTTGTAATGACTCATTTTGGAGATTCGTGGTATGACTTGTTTTCTACCAGCTTGTCTCATGACATTGATAGGAGCATAAGGATGTATTCCTCTTAACCCAATCAACACCAAATGCGGAGCATCCCTTGATTTAATGATGAATTTAGTAGTAGGGAACCACTCGAACATCTAGTGAACCTGGTCCTTGGTCAAATTGCTGAAAAACTGTGCCCATTCTGTAGCATTCTTTGGCTGTGCAAACCTATCTAGGAGAAAGGTAATTCTTTTAGGATGGTGGAAAGCTATGTGATCGTTCCATGGTCTCCATGGACACTCTTGGTGGTATTGACCCCTCTGAAGATGCTCTAACAACCGAATCTGCAGTAGCAAAGTACAACCCTAAAAATGTTTGAACCCTTTTTTGCAACGATCCAGAGCCTGGTATATATCTATTAATATCATCAGAATAATAGTATAGGTTTGTCCCTCGATTCCCTCCATTAAATATTCGGTTACCATGGCCAACCTGCTGTGAATTCTGTTCCGTTGGCTTGGAAACACTATCATACCCAGAAAGCATATGAGTAATACAAAAACCCTACGATGAGTCAACCCAGGGAAGTGGTGGAGAATTCATTATGAAAGATACGGTAAAATTTGATGTGTCCATATCGTTCATAGAGGAAGTCGAAAGATATGTAGGACTTTTTCCGGCACTCCAAGTCATCATTCTTTCTCAGAACCATCATCTTTAGAAATCCCCTGGTAGTGCGGTTTCTAGTACTAGTAAGCCGTGACTATCCCATAGTAATCAAGCGAATCCTCCATCATATAACATAGTAGCAACCTCGATCAACATGTTGTTTGGTTGGATGTCCAATAAGGAAGGAAAAATTCCAAGAACCCTTTTCATGCAATTTTTGTTGCTCGGTGAAAGGTTTTCCTATCAATCTAACAACAATAGTTTTTTACCATGAAAATGATAGTAATAATTAAATTTGATTATGGGATTCTAAAAATACGCGATCTATTTTTATGCTAGTTGTTAAGAAGTTGATGCTATGTGCAAGACTTAGGAACGAAATAAGAGTAAGTAGTAAGGTGATAACTAAACCGATATGTTAACAATCGGGACCTCAAGCTTGTCGATTCGGGGGCCTTAAGGTCGATTTCGGAGCACGGCTGTGAGCTATTGAGGGTGATCGGAGTATGCCTAACAGTTATAATAAAATTAATGAAGGCTATTTATGCCCAATGATAAGAAATAAATGATGAACAATAATGACGATGATAAATGGAAGCAATAATATCAAGAGAATGTGTTAGAGAGCAGAGAGAATGTTCTTGTACATTTCGTGTGGAGAAACTGAAGCAACCCAACTTTACAAAATGAAAAGGATCCCTTTTATATATGAGGGGAATCCTAACATAGTACAAAATACATTAATTACATAGATATGGAGATGGGACAGCTAAATGACGCCCTGATTTGGACTCAGAATAGCTAACTAGACTTTGTCAGCCCTAGCCGTGTGCCTTGGGAACTTCCCATTTATACCATCATTGTGATCATCACTAACCTGAGGTCGAGCATCGATGACCCTCGAGGCAGGGTACTCAGCCGTGGTCTTGAGCCTTCTAGGTTATCTTCCAAGTGCCTTAATGACGAGAAATTGGACCCTACGATTTTGCCGTATACAGATAGTCCCCGCATTTCCTAGAATGAAGCGATAGGAAATGATTTTGAGCTTTTATTCCAAGGGAATCATCATCATGATGTCAGCCTATTATAGCATTAAATGTCATGCCCAAAAAATCGAGCAAGGATTGCCATCAAACGCGACTATCAAGAAGCCCACGAACCGTTATTAGCTCGTTCCTTCCGCTACCTATACAGCTCATATAAATGCCCTCAATCATTTGATTAGGTTGTACAACTCTCAATTTTATTGAGGTTTGATTAGGCTTCACCACCGATCCAAAAAATCATTTTTCTCGAGCACTGACGAGGAGAAAAATCGAGGATGGACGAGTAGGTTCGTCTGGGTCAAGACCTCGGACATCATTCCAGCCGGGAGGATGCCTTTTCCGGAGAAGTGGAACACACATTGTAAGTATTTTTTCCCTCGATAATATTTTTTGATTTCTTTTCCTTCCTTCCGAAAAAATAATCTCTTTTTGGTTTCTGCAGCTACCGCTTGGTATCCCGAAGCGGTCTCAAATTTGCTGAGATGGATCAGGCGATTGGATACCTCGTTCCCATATCTTTTCTGGTCTTGGTTTGACCTGGCTAAGAAGCGATGGGTGACCAAGAATCATGGTTAAGTTTCCCTTGCCACCTCTGTCTTAGCCTTATGTTTCTCCCTCTATCTTTTGTGCTGATAAGTTATGGCCATTGTGCTCGTGCAGGCCTTGGTAAGAATATGCTGATGAGACCACCTCCTAGTAGCGAGATAGAGACTTCGGAGCCCGCTAAGGGCAAGAAAAGGAAGGGCAAGGAGGCTACCAATTCCCCTGTGATAATCAAACTTAAGTCGTGCAAGCCTCGAGCTGCCATTAGGATCTCGACTTCAGTTTTCGAGGCAAGCCTCGACATTGGGGACAAAGATAATGATGAGAGCGAGTGCCGTTTGGAGTAGAGATCGAGGTCCGACACGGGAGTCTTGTAGGTGTTGCCTCGACCAGAATCTGCTGAATCGGGAACGACCGACTCAGATCGGTCTCGTGCGGCGTAGACCCTTGAGGATGGTGTTAATGTTGTTACGAATCCCGTGGCTGGATGTGGTGCAGTTTCTGCTGGGGGACTGTTGCTGCCGGTCTCAAAGGGTCTGTACTGGAGCTTTTCGGGGGAAGAAGTTGCCCATCGGGGACATCGATGACCAGGGTGATTTTAGTTTGGGCCTTCGGTTCTCGTCAGGGGAGCTAGGGCACACTTAGGCTATGAACACCGCCAAAGTGGGGAGTCCTCTCAAGGTAGGAGGCGTGCTTGGAAACATTCTTGACAATGTTAGCGAGAACATAGCTCTCGACGCTCTTGGCACCGTCAAGGAGGCAGAGAGGTTCCTACAGCAGGTGATAGCTATTTTATGTGTATTTCTTTTAGTCTCGAGCATTACTCTTCGTTCTTGTAATTCTTCTATTATGCCGCAGTGTAAGAAGATGTATGATCATGCCCTCTCTAGGCTCCATTAGGAGCTTTCATGCTGTGAAAAGGAGTGTGAGAGGCTTACCTCAGGGCTGCGAGAGTAGGAGGCTTACTCTGCCCGAAAGGAGAAAGAGTCAAGCGAGCTTCGGGCTGCTTTGGAGGGAGCGCTCTAGGAAAAGGCTGATCTTTCTGAGCAGGTATTTTGCCATGCGTGAATCCGCCCTTCGCTCCTATAGTTTGATACTGACTGGCTTACCTTTCTCTTCATAGATCGGGCAAAATGATTTGTAGATTGGGCAACTGAATGTGGAGATCCTCAGGCTGAGGGAGAAAAATGAGGTAGCGACCTCAGAGTTATCATCGACCCATGCTCTTCTCCGAAATGCTCGAAAGGAGATTGCTACGCTTGTTGCGGCCAAGTTCGAGACCGAAGGAAAAGTTGCTACTTATTTGAAGGATGTAGCCACGACGAACCAAATAGCTCGTAACATATCGATAAAGGCCGAACTAAAATTGACTCGGGCTATCGATCATGCTAGAGTGAAGGCGAGGAGAAGCCTTGGAGGGGGCCAGAGCCAGAGGTGTCGATATTTCAGTCGAGATTGAGGAGGCCCGAGAATTTGAGAGAAAGTCAGTGCTCTTGATCTCTCCAGATGAGGATCCTGGAAATAGTTCAGAGGATGGTGGCAATGAAGACTGGACCTTGTGTCGCTTTGCTCTTTTTATTTTTTCTTTCTGTTTATGTACTCTTGGGGGAATGAGCCTTGTAAAGACGCACCTTGTAAATATATTTTTGGCAATGCAAAAGGGGTTTTTTGCTCCAAGTCTTTCCATTCTTTATGTCTCGCAGGTCTTGCGGGGTTAACCTTTGAATTTTAACATTAGCTCTTTGGAGCCCGTACTTAGAGCGATCGGGACCCCAAAATCGGGTCCTGTCTTGAATTTAGGTTGACAACTTCTTCAAGGTTGGTGCTTGTGATAGCAAGAAACCCTCTAGGTCTCAATACGTCTCAAATTTTGTGGGATAGCAGCATTCGTGCGATCTGATAAAGGGAACCTAGGGTGGTCCTGCCAGTACATTTCGAAAGAAAAATGTAACGTTAACATGGCCAGAATTAATTGTCCCTTTGGGTAGGTAAACAGCCGCTACTTTGCCCCTATATATTCGTTCACTTTCTTCTTAAGTAGAGATTCTGTTACTCTAAGTAACCATTTCTTCCATAGAACTTGGTGCTTTGTGCTAGTTTTCCCATCATTTCAACTCAAAATCTTTGCCCATTCTATACCCTCCTCTACTTATTTTATCGTAGCCATGAATTCTACGTCGATATCATTTCATCAAGGAGAGGGGTTCTGCCTCCGTTCTGTGTCTAGTCGGTGGTGCACCGCTGGTGCCCGGTGAGGGAGCCTTGAGGTGCTTTGCCTCGAGGAGATACTTTACGTTGGAGAGATCTCCCAACATTCAAGGACATCAGGAGCATGCATCGAGGTTCATCTCATCAGTAGGGGAGGAACACCTCAAAATGATCAGAAAAGACTGCGGATGGGGAGAAGGTGTGGTACTACAAGTACCTTCCTCTAAGGAGAGCATCATGACCTATGTCGAGGGGATTTTGAGCGTGTATACGCATACTTTTACGTCAGGTCCCCCCGACAGAGTCGTGCTTGAGTTCTGTCGGAGATGTCGTCTTACCTTGGTGCAGGCTCACCCATCCCTTTGGAAGATAATGCAGATGATAAGATACTTCGCAAATAAGGCTGGACTAGAATTTACCCTCAGTCATATCATGAGGTTATATCGGCCGCTGCATTGTTGGGGTTTGATTACTCTACAGTGTCGCTCCACCTGATCTCATACCATTAACGGTAAAGAGGATGAGGATCAGTGATGGATGAGCCGGTTCGTTCGAGCTCAGATGATCGATATCATTCCTGGAGAGTTCTTGCCCTTTCCTTAGAAATGGAATTTCAGACATAAGTGTCATACCTGTATTTTTATCAATTTGACTGGAGGCGGGCTCCATAACGACATTTTTCTGATTCATTGTTTGTAGCAACTCCTTGGTTGCCGAACAAGGTCCCTGATTTGGCCGAATGGTCTCGTAAGCTGGCATCTTGAGACCTATGATAAGTGCAGGTGGCGAGACCTATTCAAAGGGACATAGGAGGTAAAACATCATGGTAGGCGCTTGGTGGATTATTTCCCCAAAATGATACTTTTCTTTTTAGCGTACTAAATTAGCCGTCGCAGGTATTGGAGATTTTTTTGAGATGAGGCTATGCCCTCTGCGGGAGGAGGAGAGACTGCCAACCTCAGGGTCGAGGGTGGATGATGAACAAAAAATGTCTCCGGGGTGTGAGGAGGCTCGCATCGACGTGAGCCCTTCTCAGCGTTTCAAAAGAGGTGATTCGATCTATCATCCGGCTTCAGAGGCCTTCATTTTCTAAAGAACATTCCCTATTTCTGCTGAGGATACTTTGAAGGGCGAGGAGCATGTGGTGCGTCCTTTTTTTCATACCAAAGGTGCTTCGGGGGATACTAAGCCATCGGAGATTGGCTTGGCCTTTGGCGAGGCTCAGCAACTTGGCTTTATGGTAAGCTTCAGTAGCCGACATAAGATTATTCTAGATTCGTATTCTTCCTTTCTTATTGAATTTTCTTTTGCATGCCTTTGACAGGCTTAAGTTCGAGCTGCTTCGCTATGAGGCTAGGTTGCGGAAAGCTTCGGACAGGGAGAAATCCCTTAAGCTTCTTTGCACGAGAAAGGAAAGCGAGTTGGTATCAATGTGGTATGAGGCAGATCGAAGCTGGAGCTGTGAGGGCCGTCTCGAAAGATAGGTATCCTGTATTTCATGTTGACGTATGCTCCTCCTTTTATCTTTGGTGGTTAAGGTTTTGATATTCCAGTTGGAGAGTAAGACAGAGGAGTTGGAACAACTTTGGGGCGAAGTTGGCCGGGTCAAATGTGACTTTAGCGAGCTGTAGGCTCTTGTAGATGCCCAAGTTGTGGCCAAGGAGAGTGCTTTGGCTAAGGTTTCCACCCTTGAGGCGCAAATCTGGACAGCTCATGCAAATGATTGTGTACGAGCGAACATGATCGCAAGGCTTAAGTCCGAGCTGTCGAAGGCGAAGGCCGAGGTGGTGAATGCCCGGGCCAAGGCTGTAATGAGCAGAACTGGGGCAGACCAGAAAGCGACAGTCTATTTGAAGAGCACTGCCACTGCTAGAGCTGAGTTGAGGAGAACTCTTGGTTGTGCGAGCAGCAGTAAATAGTACGCGAAGTGCAAATCTCGGAGGGAAACTCTCGAGGAAATTCATGCCAGGGGCTTCGATCTTTCAAAAGAGATCGAACAAGCCAAGGCAGAGGAATATGATGCCAAGTTCCTTCTGTCCGATGCCGAAGATGGCAAGGATGGGGCCGTCGGGCCATAGTCCCCAAGGGGAACGTTTACTTCCTACTCTGTCTTTGTGTATATAACTTTCATAGTATGCTATAAATAGAGCTTGTATTTTATTACATGTATGTATAAGGGGGAAACCTCGCAATTTTGTATCTTCTGGGTTTCTGTTTGCCGAGATTTTAGCCAGATCAATCGGCTTTGATTTGGTAGGAATCCTTAGATTCGTGATAAGGCCCTGGGGCTCATTAGGCTAGCCTGTAGGCTCTTACACATTTGGTCAATGCAACCCCTATTAGTTTACTATTTTAGGTTCAGTCTCCGAGTTAGGTTTCGACTCGAGTTCATTCGACCCTCAAGTTATGTATTTGTGTGGGCTAGCAACAATGGCTCTTATGCCTTGGGTAAAAGCGACCTTTAATGCGTGACCCTAAGGCTCATGGGTTGGCGATAATGGCTCTTATGCCTTGGGTCAAAGTGACCTTTTATGCATGGCCTTGAGGATCATTAGGCTGGCGACAATGGCTCTTATGCCTTGGGTCGAAGCGACCTTTCATTGGCTTTATTTTTCCCTCGTTATGGACTTTTTGAAATAATTTTTGCCTGACTCATCGACGGTTCGGGAAGAACCTCAATTACGAGTCATTTTGTGGCGATGATCGAGCACCTCGGGAGGTTTGGCTCGAAGGTTGAGTATCTCGAAGCCTGTTATTTGGAGCTGACATGGTCGAAGCTCTTTTGCTTATGTCGAGGATAGTCTATTTAACCAGTTCTTTTCAAAGTAGATTCAAAGTAATTGAAGGTATGCGATTTTGTAGCAACGGTCGAGCGTCCCCGAGTCGTTATGATCGTAGTCATTAATGCTTGGCCGAAGCCATTTTTTATCCTGAGTGAAGTAGTTTAGGCGTCTATATCAAGGGTATGCCTTTTAGGGATCTTACAAGTTCGATATATAGCCTTAAATTTGAGTTCGGGTTTATGCCTTTAGTAGGGTCTTACAAAATTTTCATGTTTTTGAGGTATTATAGTTTTTAGATACTTGGTACAAGTATGGTCCATGCCTTACTTGAGGTATTACAGATATTGTTTGTCACGCCCTAACCTCGGGAGGCGCGACCGGCGCTTAATCAAGTGAACCCGACTGAGCAAGCCTAATTGAACACTTTCTACCCCAAATCAATATGAATACGGAACTCATGCCTTTGATTTATTTAGACGATAATACACGGTGTACACCACATTACTGATTCATTTCATATCATAAAAATTTATCGTACATAAGCTAGCTTCAAAGATTCTATTAGAGTTACAACTTAAGGAGTTCGCAAGTTTAGGATCACAACATATACATATAGTGGACTCCCCGAACCCCCGTACATAACCCACATTAGTGTCTTTGGAGCCTCTAAGATACAACAGATAAGCATGACTATGCCGGCAACAAGGCCCCGGCTATACCTCAAAAGTGAAAAGCTGTAAATGACAAAAGGTGCATCATATAGCCCCATGGAAGAAAAGGGGCTCACCGAGACTTCGAGTAGAAAAATACTCCGCTACACACGGTCGGCACTGTTCGCTATGGAG